>WUQG02435949.1:0-13953 GCA_011317285.2 Androctonus mauritanicus
GTGGGCAGCCTGTGGAACACGAATAAGGTATACCTTATCCGTGCTGTGGAAGGGCTTGTTTCGCCCCGCCACTTAGTACTCTAACTGAGTGGAAAGTGGCGTCATCTGTCGACAAAAAAAAAAGACCCATCACTAATACTAACCTTAAGTGGCAGGGCGAAACAAACCCTTCCACAGGCTGTCAACCCCTGCGGAGGGGTCAGCCGGATTGTGGACGACGGACGGGGATCGACGGACAGGCCCGGACTCCGTGATATTTTCAAGGGGTGGGTGGGACCCGAGACTCGAACCCGGGTCCTACAGAATGGAAAGCCGAAGCGTTTCCACGCGGCCAATCCGGCCGACTATATAAATTTATTAGGATGTTATTCGTTATGGAATCTTCTTTTGTTAATCAGTTAATATATTTTTAAGAACTGAATTTATAAGAGTTTAGTTAATTATTCTTCTTAAATGTACTTATTTTAAAATAGGGAAACTAAGTAGAATACATATTTATCTGCTTTTTGTAGAAAAGATAAAATTGCCTATTTTTTCCGCTCACGTTATTATTTAAATTTAGCCTTAGCTGCATATGAAGAAGAAATTATTTTTTGTGTTATTCTTGAAACTATGTAGAATAGGAATAATGTATGATATTCTAAAATTTCCTGCATTGAACTCCAAGAAGTCCAGATTATATAAAGAAACCAATTGAAACTCCATTTTATATAAATTATGAAAGTGCTACTACGTTAAACAGAGGTTCTATTGTAATACTGTATTAACGAAATTCGGATCATCAAAATGATGATAAAATTAAACATAAAAATATATTTTCTTTCAAAAACATTAATATTTAGGAATTTTATTCATATCATGAAATAATTTACACATTTAAAATATTGAACATATTTTGATTAAGACATTGCTTATAGGTTACTTTGATAGAAAGACATCACTTTCTCTTGGTGCAAAATAGTGAGCATATATAATATTTAACAATGCTATTATGATTTGTGCCTTTTATATAAATAATATAAAATTTACACTTTTAAGCAATCAGCACCAAAAATTATACTCTTAAAACTAAATAAATATTTACAATCTAAATTTATTATATCAGGACAAAAAATGGCACAGCATATGACAGCATGACCAGTTGACAGCAGTTGAAAACATTTCTGTAATAAAAGATTTTTTTCTGGATAGTGCTGTGCTGTTTTTTGTCTTTTTATAAATGGCAGAATGTCTACAACTATAATTATAATACCAGATTTCAAAAATAATGAACTGGATTAAATTAGAATATTTTTGAAAAAATCTATATTATTATTAAATATATACATACTATATGTATTTATATATATATAAATAAAAAATATCTACCTATATAAATAATATACACATTAAATATTACATATTACTTCTTAATATACAATCTTAATATACAGCATACTGTATGAGCAAATAATAATAAAATTTGAGGTTACCAGTAAATATTCTATAATTAAAAAGTTAACAAACAAAATGCAATATGTGCAAAGTACAAAATATAATTAATTACAATATTTAAAATACATTATAAAGTTTACATGCATCTGAAGTATGACTTTATGGAATAATTTCTTTACTTAATTACAGAAGGAAAAATTTATTTACATCAGTTATTTTTATGGATATTTCTACAGCAATAATATTAGAAAAATTATAAATAATAATATATTTTTAATTTTTATTATATTTTTTCTTTGAAATTATTAAATAAAACCTTCAAAGACAAATTATATATCTAGTATAATTAATAGATAATCATTATGATTTCACAAATTTAAAATATACAGACAGTCCTCAACTTATGTAGATCCATCCTTATGTAAAGATTTCATGACTTACAAGAAAAAAATATACTGATTAAACAGATACAGCTATAATACAGAGTTATGAGCATTTTTCTCCTAATTTCATCATTTATCATATATCTACATGTATTTTATATGCTTATTAAATTAGTTTTAATTAATGAGTCATGACCCCTCCTAAAAAACTGGAAATGTGGGATTCTGAATTGAATCCAGATCCTCCAAGATGGTAAACAACTGTTTTACCATGTGACTTATGTGTTTATTCTTTAATATAACTATTTTTAATGTTATGTTTTTGTGACACACTACTATTGTATACAATATGCTTTGAACTACATATATTTCAATTGTGTAGAGATTTGCTAAAATGATTTATTTATGTAAGTTGAGGATTTTCTATATATAATAGGATTTAAAAAGTTTTTTAAACAAATATTTTTCTAAAAATAATTGAGTGACTTTATATAAAAAGTTATCATACAGATATTTCAATTGAAAAGCTGCAATATATAATGAATTAATTAAATTTAAATAAAATTACTACCCAAAATAAAAATATTTTAATGAAAAATTGAAACTATTTTTATATATGACAAATAAGATTATGTATGTGTATATATATATATATACACACACAAACACACACACATATAAACTGGCATTTATAACTCTAGATATAAAATATTTTCTATTATTAAAACTCTTGATATTATAAAGTTTCTATTATTATATTTTTTTAAAACAATACTTAAGTTAAAATAAACAAACAATAAAAAATATTTATTTTTACAATCTTACATATCAAAATAAGTTTAGACAAAACTTATAAAAAAGTTTTTTTAGAGATGTGCAAGTATTTTAATTATTGTAAATAAAAGAGGGATATTAATAAATTAACATATTTATGATAGAAAATAAAAATACAAAATAATAATAATTATAATGGTTTTCAAATAAAGTTATGCAGAATTCTGATTAAAAATTACAGAACAACAATAGATCATGTTTTAATTATCTTTGTGTGTAAAAAGGAATTACATAATTAATTCTCTTACATTCCAATTCAAAAATTATCTGCTTCAGACTCAAGACAATCAAACTATTCAACAACTTTTCTTATAGTAAGTGAGTGCTAAAAGAGCTGTTGAATAGTTTGATTGTCTTATTTCTCTTACTTTTTATAACAAATATTTAAGTAAAAATCTATTGCATGTTTGCTACTTCATCTAAAATTATCAGAATAGTTTCAATAAATGAAATAAAAATTAAAAATAATGATTATTGACTAAACTTTGATCCATAATTCTTCAATAAATATAATATAGAAAATTTTATTATTGTTAAAATCATTATAAAATGCCATTGTTAATTTTCAGAATAAACTTGATTGTTATAATAGTTAATAGAAATTAACTTTTTTAATGATATTTACAATCAATAAATTAAATTATTCAAAAATTAAATAAAAATATTGAAATTATTATTTGTCATAAAAATTATATCATATATTATTTTATGAATCTGATATTAAGCTATATTTCTGCTGATATATACATATATATAAATATTGGAATAAAGTGAAATAAAGAATAAAATGAAATATAACTAATTATCATACGCTCTATGATTCTGATAATAGTATGAAATAAAAAACAAACTACAATACTTTGGCTTATAACATGAATTTTATTTCCTAAATTAACCACTACTCATTTTTAGTATCAATCTTAAAATAGAATGAATTGATCAGTTATAGAATATCTTAATTTTTTCATATTTAATTTTTGGATTCATATATAATGAACAAAAAAAAACTGTTTAAAATTTGTAATAGGAAACAAAATAATTCCAATATTTGATTAGAAAAACTATTGATATTGTTTAGTGAATAATTTAATAATGTTATTTGAATTAAATATCATTACTTACACACACAAACACAAACACAAACAAACAAAGCAATATAAATCATAAATCTTCAATGTAATAGAAAACTGTTTATGAATGTATATTATACTTTGAAATAATAGCAGTTGATAAATAATAACTTTATTTAATGAAATGTTTTTGATTGATAAACAACCATCTTCAGCGTCAAGAATAGAATTAAACGGAATATTATTCTATTCTAGATGCTGAAGATGATTGTTTATCGACCAAAAATATTTCATTAAATAAAGTTATTATTTAACAACTGCTGTTGAGTGCTATTATTTTGAAGTATTATGTTTATTCCTATAATCAGCAATTAGTTAAAATATTAATTGTGAATGTACATTATTTAACTGGTGAGTTGGCTTAGTGTTTTAAAATCAAAAACAGTTTAATTCATAATAAGTTTATGTTCATTTTCAGCTTCTAATTTAACTTTCAGATTTTACACAATATTCAATAATAATATAAATTTTAAAAAGAATTAAAAATAACAAAACAGCACAGCATTAGTCAGATATTACTGTACTTTTTTTGTTTCATTTCTTTTTATATAAGTGGCAGAATGTCTACAACCATAATAATATAAATTTTAAATATAACTTTCTTAATATTAATGATAATTTTTCTAATTACAGATAGTTCCTATCTTTACAAACTAATTTGTTCCTGGAATGACTTTGTTAAGTAAGAACTCATAAACCAAAATTCAATTTTCCATATACATATATTAAAACTAGGAGTCTTGCTCTCAACATGAAAATCTGAATATTATAAAATTAAATAAAAAATAAACAAAATCAATAGTATATGAATAAACAATGATTAATTTATCTAAATAAATGAAAATATGGCTGTTCTGCAATTCTGTTACTTTTTTGAAGCAGCCTCAACTCTTTTATGTAAATTTTCTTTGTGAAAATATGGCCTTATTTATGTTTACAATTATAATTTGATTGATTTTAATGAAGTAAATTATAATTATATGACAAATAATTTCTTTATTGATGTTAGAGAATTTTTATTCTTCATTATTTTTGACAGATAAGTAGATGAGATTTAATGCAGATGAACTACTATGTTATGCACAATCTGAGAATAGAAGTTATTTACATAATATGCTGATAAAATTGAAGGAAATGCTATTACTGCTTCTTTGCTACCATTTTGAGTTTAATGATTTCTAAACAGATGAAGTTTTTGCTACAGAACAAACTGTATTGTAATGTATAATTATGTATGTGAGTTTAAATGTCTTTTAATGAATACTGTATTTAGAATTTATTTATTACAATTAATATTGATGTTGAATTTTGATTTTTTTGATATTTAAAAAAAATTTGTAATTTCTGGAATTCATAAACCAGGAACTTGTAAACTGAGAAATTACTTGTAATAAAATATGATAACAGAATTTTATATATTTATATATAAAATTCTGTCATTTATGTCAAACTAAAAAACATATTTTGATACATATATTGTATATATTTTAAATCTAATACTAATATATTCTGAACTCTGTCATCTGATTAATATTGCAGTTTATTCATTTAAAATACTATATATGAATTGTTTAAATTATATCATTAAACTTAACAGTATTAATATAGAATCCATAAGTAAAATTGTTAGAAACATTCATTTTATAAGATTTGTGATTTTGCTTTTTGATCATTTATTAAACATAATATAATTAGTAAATACACAAGATGATCATAATTTATAAAATTTCTTTAAAATGTCTATTTCTAAATTTTAAGAATAAAAACAAATGATTTTTCAGATTATTTTTAGTTCTACATATGCAAAATTATTAAAAGTATATTATTACAAAATTGTTAAATTTTGAAAACTCAAATTATTTTTATTCTGCATTTTCACTGAATTTATATTTTGGAAAAATATTCATTATTATTGTAGTGAAATAGGTTTCTATTAGTTATCTAAGAGCTAAAAATATATTATATATGTAGTGTTATGAAAATATATTTTCAGATTTCTGTACAAAAAAGATAACAGTCTCTTTGTAGTTTTATTGAATTTTTTTATTTGCTTTTTTAAGAGAATAAACAAGAATTTATAGACATGAAGTGGGTGAAGGAAAGAATCAATAGGCTAAGTTGAAAAAACCTTATATGTTAACAGGTTTAAAAAAATATATATTCTTTGCTTAAACAAAATGTGAGATTAAAAGAATGCGAATAGATTAATGATTAAACAATTACATTAAAAACTTTCCAGCTACCTAAATCTGTTAAGAACTCCATCCAGCAGCATGATGAGGATTGAAGATATCAATTGACAAAATGCATTTTCTCCTGAGTTTCTGTTGCTGAATAAAATTGTTTAATCATTAATCTATTAGCAGCTCTTAGTCTTCATTCTTTGGTTGAAGCAATGAATGTTTTTTTAAAAAACCTATTAACATATAAGATTTTTTCAACTTTGCCTAAGAACTCATATTTTATTTTTTTAATTTTTATTAAGAAGTAAACATTACAAAAAAAAGAATAAGAAAAAAGTCTCTCTCCTGATCAGTGATGTTTATTTTTGTTAGAATGAACAAGTTTGTTAAGATATAAAAAATAAATTAATATATATTCATCATAAATTACAATTTTCATAGAAATTTACTTTATATTGCATTACAATATAATATACAAAAAAATACAATATAGAATATTGTATTTTTAATCTACTTATATTGTATAAAATTGTATATGTATATAATTTGTAACAACACACATTATTTTTTTTTAATATAAGACATGAACCATTTAAAATTGGAATACAGGAGCAGTACAATTAGGAATTTCTTTATATAATATTGTATATTCTATATTATATTTTAATAACTAAGCATCATATGAATTTGAAAATGAGGGAATTTTCTTCCTGATGTCTAATCTCTCTAAATTCTTTTTATAAGGCAATGACAAAAGTCTATCAGCAATTTTTAATCAATGAAACAATAGAATAACAATTCTAGATTTTATCATAATATATATGAAACAATAATTAAATATTTAATACATTTATACTTAAGATTATTAGATTAATTTGTTCATCACATTTTAAACTACTGTAATGTTGTTAAATTAGCCTGTAATGGTAATTAAGCATTATTGTTAATTAAATATAAAATTATAATGTATAAACATATGAAATAAC
The DNA here is from genome assembly GCA_011317285.2 of Androctonus mauritanicus. Taxonomy (NCBI): domain Eukaryota; kingdom Metazoa; phylum Arthropoda; class Arachnida; order Scorpiones; family Buthidae; genus Androctonus; species Androctonus mauritanicus. Next base: position 6,951 of record WUQG02435949.1, read on the forward strand.
TATTATTATATAGTAATTTTTTTAAAAATTGTTCTATTTAAGATTAAGGATGAAATATAATAAACCCTCATTTCGCACAATAGTTAAGTTCCTATAAAATCTTACATAAAATGAAACTGTTATATATAAACATTAAAGTTTACTGCAAATTCTAAACCATGTAAGAGCAAAATCATATTCTATAAATACTATGTTGTGTGAGGATTGTCTCACTTTTCTAATCAAGTTAGAATGAAATAATGTAGAAACACCAAGTTATATAAAAGTTGCTTGTATTTAAAAGAAAATATTATTATTAATCAGTTTTAAACTTTTAATTTAAGTATCTGATTTTTTTTCTAAATTTAAATATGGTGATAAAAATAAATTTCATTGCAAACTTAATCAATTTTCAGAAAAAAAAATTATAAATCATGGAATGTATAATATTGTATAATTATAAATATTTTGAATACTAAAAAATAAATAAAAATTTAAAGCTTAAATTCACAACTAAGGTTCTAAAACTTACACATCTCTAAATTATCTTTAATTACAAAACTTTTAAAAAATATCTTTTACATTATTGTATGGAATATCAATTTAAAATTGCATGAAGAAATTCAAAGTTTAAAAAGAATTTCATATCAAAATTAAATACAGCATTCTAGAGATTTCAAATATATAAATATATATATATATATCTATATAAACTTTCTTACAGGAAATAAAATTTTATAGATTTTATAATTTCTATACTATATTTTTATTTGAATATATTAGAATAAGCCATTTCAAAGTACAAATTTAACAATGCATGAAATATGAATTTACAAAAAACAATTTCCTAAGATATATAATATAGATATTGGTATTATCATTATTCTATGATATCTGTAAAAAATTTTTTTTAAATTCCAATAGGAATTCTGCCTTTAACTAAAAATATGCTATTATTGATATTCTGAAATTATCTTGAAATTTAAGTCTTATTTATTACAAAACCTTATAAAATTTATATTTAATAAAAATTATTCTATTTTGCTAGATTTAAAAATTTCTTAGAAAATGTGCTAAATTTAAGAGTTTTTAGCACCCAAAAAGGAAGCCCATATGCAAGGCCTTAATCAAGTCATACAATTATATATTGTGCCAATTGCTAATACTGTACTGATTTTGATAATTTGATCATCATCAAATTGATTTGTTTATGATAAATCAATATAATTTCTAAATTTTTAATATTTATAAATGTAATTAATAACATAATAACAATACTTAAAAAAGAATGATGAATCAAGAATGGACAATCATTCTTTTTTAAAACAGTTATCATAATTTTTTCATTGAGTGATATTTAAAGCACAATATAATAATAATTATATATTTTTCTATTAGCATCAAATAATGATAAACTGGAAAACATAATTGTGCTATTTTGAAAATTAACAAAACAAAGCTTCAATAAAACATTATCTTCCTCAGTTTATGGCATAACCATAAAATTTTTGTTCTTGTATACAATATTTAATAAAAATTTTACTATGAAAATACATGGAATAAACTAATATACAAATATCACATACATTTTTAAATATAGATAAGTTATTAATTCTATAAAATTTATATAATAAATGTTTTCAACATAATTGTTATGGATAAATCTTATAAATAAATTTATTTACAAAGCAAAAAAATTTTGTATATTTTCAAATTCATTTAAATATCATAAAGATACTTCATAAAAAATAAATGTTTAAAAAATGTTTAATTTGTTCAGTTATTTAAATTAATAATAGATATGTTAAATTAAAATGGAATTTGTGCTTTCCATTTGATGTCATTAATTCTAAAAATGAATAATGACTTGTATATTTTTATATATTACAATTGATGACAGATGAATTCTATAGTTTATATATAATTTTTTTAGCATTAATAAAATTAACTAAGCAATTAATTACAATAACTTCAAATTTTCAAAATGCTGTAAGAAAATGTGAAGTTTCTTGAGCATGCTAATACTTTTTTCCATATAAAATAAGATGTCCACTGTAAATGATATATTTGTTGCACTTTCATCCAAAGGATCTTCTATTATAAAGCTCTCAAATGAGAGAATTAATAACACTATTTAATAGTCAATTTTTCAATCATCCATCAATATCTGTGCTATTTTGTAATGGAGAATTATCTGATACCAAAAAACTTCCAGAAAAATGACAGTCTGAAGTTTCTGACATTTCAATTGATGACAACCACGTGGCACTGCTATTTGGAGTAGTAAGATCAGTATGTTGGCTACCATTATTATTGCTAAGGACCATTGTTGATCTTTTACATGGTAGAGGAGGAGGTGAACTGAAATCATCTTTGTTTGATGAAATAATCAAGTGGGATGGACTTGTGGGTGTCAGAATAGGTGATACATCTTGAGTATCAGTCCCTATTGGTACAGCAAGAGCATCCTTAGAATTGATTGTAGTGGATGGAGTAGAACACTGGTATAGATATAAAAAAACTAATATAGTTTTTTTTTTTAATTATATTGAATATTAATTTATAAATAAATGTAATTAAATAAAAACTATATTTATAAATTTTATTATATTTTATAAATATAAAATTATTAAATTTTATATATTATGCATATACAGATATGCAACATAACAAAAATTATTGGCAAAATTATTAAAGAAAAATTGGCAATGTAATGACATTATAATTCGTAATGTTCTAATTTTTGTTTAATTTATTTCTTTGTTTAACTTGTTCTTTTTCAATGCCTGAAGATGATGTTTTGACATTGAAAACGTTAGCATTTAATAAAAGTTAATGCCTAACATACACCTGCTGTCAAGTAGTTAGTTATTTGTGAGTAATACAGGTGTGCAACACTTAGTATTCTAGATACATTCTATCTAATAGAATGTTGTGCAGATTTCATGTTGTGCAAACAACATATGTAAACAAACTTATAGTGCATACTGTAGTACACTGTATGGACTAAAAAACAAAAATACTGTATATTACTGTAATACACAAATAACACTAACAAACAGACAATAAATATCAAGAATCTAGACCCCAGATTCTTGATTAATTTTTACTACATAGTAAAAATTAATCAAGAATCTGGGTCTAACTTGTAAGTTAGAAAATATGGTATGTAATCTGTAGTTACTATGAACAGAGATGCAGTTTGCATCATCATTGTGTAGTTAACTAATATTGAATTTCAATGAAATTGAAGTAATACTTTACTGTATATAGTATTGTAGTGTTAAAATTTTATTTTTTAAATTATTCACACCATTATATTTAAATTTTTTTACATAGTAATTCACACTGATAATTATTCAGTTACACTAAATGATTGTATAATATACGTAATGCACAATAAACTGTTTTTTTTTTTATTTTGTAAAGATCCTGGAATGGCTTCGTCAGCCCCTACTCCTGACTCCACTGTAAGGATCCACAATGAGTATGTTAGACGGACCGAGTTCCAATTTTATTAGAATTCAGTATATGGCACATAAGTAGTGGCACAGGAATCCAGGAATGAACAATGACTTAACTATGCTATAAGCAAAAGCGATTTATTTACAGCAATTAACAAGAATATACGAGTTTGCAATTTACAAGAATATAAGAGTTTACAAAAAATTATACTTAACTCTACCTAAACCTAAACTTATCTAATCTTATACAATATAATGAGAGAGTACAATATTTGAAGTTCGAGAGAGTGTAAGTTGAGTCCTCCACATACCTGGGAGTCGTTTACCGGAGTAGCATCGGTTATCTGATTTAAATAAAAAGTTCTAAAGTTCATAAATATTTGTTCACACAGTACCACATTTCATCGCTCTCCTCCATTTGCTGTGTCACACTGTTGTCGGCTATCATCTCTGTCGGCCTTGCCATCTAGACGGGATGAGCTGCTTTCCCATTGTTCTGATTACATCTGGAGGTTTCGCATAAGATAACTTCTCTTTGTTGAAGGTGACAAGAGAAAGTCAAAGAGCAATGTTCACAGTGCCCAATGTTCTTCTGAAACAGTTTACACATCTTTTCAGTTCATCATTTTCGCCAGCCGTTACCATCGTAATCGCCACCATTATCTTTTGCCAGTCATCATAATGTCTGTCCCTGTTGGCAAGGCCAACAGGATGAGTTGTTCTCCAGTTGATCAGCTTACATTGTAGTTCTTCGCATAACATAACTTCTTTCAATTTCCTCTCTGCTCCTCTCCTCTTTCTCCTCCCTTTTTTTCTTTTTTTTGTTGAATATGATTCACTCTGACATTGATTCCCAATATTTGTTGAACTTCCGTTCTCACGGGCTGACTCTCCCACTGTTTTTTTCCGAAGACAATTCTCATGTTGTTTTATTTATGATTATTTTAAATATGGAAGTTAACAATAACAATCGATAATTTAACGAAAGCTAATTTTTACGTATTAATAAGAGCACATAAAGATACATTAATATTAGTGATAAAATTGATTATACAAGATGAAATGATATAAGAAAACAATTGATATAATGACAATATAAATCCATTGTTAACATTTCTAAAATTATTTTGAAACTATTAATTTCCCTTTTTTTGACATTTTTAGCAAGGTTTTAAACTATATCAAAATTTCAGTTATAAAGCCAATTATTAGGGTCTCTGGAATCTCACAATTTTATAATTATTTTTTTTACATTCAGTAAGTGTACAATAATAATATTTACCTTGTAATTGTACTGCACATATATTTACAGTGATGTAAATCTAATATGTACAATACCAGTTTATAGATGGCAGTGCAATCTATTTATATCAGCTTCATGCTAAATACACCATTGTGGCAGCTTACATCTGCTATGTTCCATTAGTAGAACAGTCTTTTTTTATTCTAGAACCTTGAGCATATATGTAAACAGATGTCCTGAAGGACATGAAATGGTGCATATTTGTAAATAATATTTTATGTATGTGCATATGCATACACATATACATACAATATATTTCACATCTAGCATCTAGTAGATATAGTAATTCTATTAAAAAAGAATAAATAAAGGTAACGTTTGAACAAATATAGTAGATTACAGAAAACAATATCCAAATTAAATTTTTTTCTATAATCAAATATGAAATGTATACACATAAAAATTATGGAGGAAAAATAAATTTAGAAAAAAAAATCGCCATCATTTTTGATATTTATTGCTTTTCCTCATGCACATTCTAACATAAAATAACAAGTAATCAAAAAAAGTATGCTTTGTTATTTTATTTATCATAAAATAACAAAGCATACTTAGTCCTAATCGCTTCTTAATCATCCAAAGACAACATACTTAGTCTTAAATTCAAAAATCCAATGCAGTTAAAAGATCATTTTATTTATAAATTTTCTCCACATTCAAATCTCATAACCAATCTTATAATTGTATCTCTCAAATTATCATTGCAAACAAGTCAGTTATACATTTGGAAACATTCCTTTGCCATGTATATACATGAATAAACTTGGATTTAAATCATGTGTTTGACAAAAATAATCCTTTTCCTAAGTAAATGACAAACAATTGCCATTTATTTATTCTTAGATAAATGGATATAAAGAAAGTAGATTTGGCATTTGGTCAAATCTACTTTATCTTTAACCATTTACTTATTTTTTACTATATATCTTTCTGTATATTTATTTATTTTGTTTTTATTTATTCATAACAAAATGATTTTTTTACCTGAATCATAATTATATAAAATTAAAATTATTTTTTCATTTTAAATAAATGTAATTCAAGTAAAAATATAAAATTAAAATTTTCCAAAATTCATTTTTGCTTTTTCATTATTTCTATTTACAATAATTTAGGCATACAACTGCTATGAATCTATAAATTCTGACTTTTATAAAAATCCACATTAACCAAGATAAAATTAATTCATATTTCATTGAACTCTTTCGCTCAGAATTAGATCTACAAACTTAATATCATGCACATTTATTTCATCATTTATACTCCATCATTCAATTCTATCATTGTTTAGTGTTTTCAGTATGTATGCTTTATATTTAAGAATCGATCAAAGTTATAAACAAAAAGATCATTGTTTCATCACCAACAAATCATTACAACTGAAGCATAACTTTTAAACAGTAATTAAAATAAACATTACATTATTTTACTAATTTTAATTATATCATTCTCACATGTAATAATCTTAATTAATGATAAAAGTCATATATTATTTTTATCAGCATTTTGGTAGGAACATTTCCCTTAAAAAATTTATTACATTAAATAAGTATTGATTCAATATAGTAATGTTTTTGGTTGATTATGATCCTATTCAGTTATATAAAATTATTATATAAAATTATAACGCAATGTACTGTATATATAGGCCTTACTTATAGAAAAATTCAATCGGCTAGAATATTGATGAGTTCCATATGCTCAATTCAAATTTCGAAAATATCTATAATTCTACTAATTATCTTAAACATAGGTTATAAATCAGAAAAATATTAGTAATAGATAGCTTTATTATGCTAAGTTTTTTGGTAGTCCAGTGCATTTGCATTGTAAAAGGTGGAAATTTCAAAATATACAGACAATTCTTATAAAAAACTGTGTGTTAAAATATTTGCACCCTTCTTTTTATATCTTTTTTTGGCATCATTATCATTATTTAATATCATTATATATATATAAATGATATTAAATGAACATTAATGTAAATAAACCAGGCAACATTACTGACAAAATATACAGTAATATCCAAAAGAAAAAATTATTATTATTAAGAATAAATTCTATTTTTATTTATTTCATTTATAAGAATAAATTTCTGTAACAACTGAAATTATAGCTTTTAGAAGCAAGGTATTCATTTTTTTATTTGCATGTACAGTAACTCTCAAAAATTTGGAACGGATAGGTAACATGTAAATAAACCACTGGTACTCAATATTGAAGAAACAAAGGAAAACATATTTATTATATAACGATA
>WUQG02435960.1:0-13953 GCA_011317285.2 Androctonus mauritanicus
ACACACAAGAACTACTTGAGCAATTCCAATTGGAGTTATTCAATCACTCACCTTACAGTCCAGATCTTGCACCAAGTGATTTCCATCTGTTTGCAAAAATAAAAGTGTGGTTAGGGACACAGTGATTTGAGATCAGTGAGGAGCTGATGAGTGGCATAAGACATTGGCTGAACTTCCAGGTGACAACTATGTATGATGCGGGAATACAAAAGCATTACATGCTATGACAAGTGCCTCAATTCAAAATGGTGAATATGCTGAGAAATAATGTAGAAATAAGTAATGTGTAAGAAATATATGCATATAATAAATTTTTCTCTTTTCTTGCTTTCTTTCACCAGCTCATTGAAGGTTGATTTCCAGATGACACTTGTAGTATTCTCATATAATTCTCTTTCTCTATCAAAACATTAATCATTAAGACATTAAAAAAATCCATAATACAATTATTATAACATTAATTTGAATTTTATATAAAATGAATATATAATAATAATAATCTTTTATATTCATTTTATATCAAAAAATTCAAAATTTTTTAAATAATGAACAAAAATCTCTGAAAGTGGTACAAAGAAAAATAAATGGTTTATTCTTGATAAAAAGTATGAAATTTTTATTTTAAAGGTTGATGGAAATACAAGTGGTCCTCTAGTTAGGAACATTCATACTTATGAATATGAATTTCATTTTCAATTGCATGAAATTTCAAAAACATCCCTTAATAATTTTAAGGAATATGATAACAAATATAGCAATAAATATAATGTGAAAGTACATAGTTAACATATTGCAGCAGTATTCCAAGATAGTGGTGACTATATCAAAAATTCACCACTTTATATTTGAAACTTATCTTTAAAATCTGTAGAAATAAGAAATTTTTAACTGATCCAATTGTGAAATATATTAGAATATATAGTGTATAAAATTATTTCGGTACTTTGGAAACAAAATAATTGCAGTATCTAAGTCATGAACCACCCAATTTACAAATAAAACTTATGTACATACTATGTCCACAACTAGAGGAGTGCTTATATTTCATAAAAGAAAATATATTTCTGAAATATTTTTTAAAGTATATCAAAGAAGATTAAAAAAATAAAATTTAAATGAATTTCATTTAAAGAAATTATACAAAGAAAATATGGGCAAATCTATTAAAATCATTCTAAAAGATATGTCTATTTAATTCATCTATTAAAATTTTTTTTAGTTAATATAGAGTAGATTATATATATTTTTTGATTTAAAAAGTTATCATTATCAAAATAGTGAATGATTAGTTAAACTAGCTGACAGCTATTTGAGCACTGATTGTTAATGAGACGAAAGCATAATTTGAAATATGAAAAGCTAAAATTTTTTATTATATATAAATATATACATCTGTTTAAAAGAGAAAAGCATTCTTGAAAAATGCTTTTTAAATCAAATTCTTGTAAATATGGGACTAAATTTAAACAGAAAAGAGTTATAATGCATTTCTGAGCCCAAAAATGTTACTTTTTTCCCCACTGAAATATCATCTAATTATATAAATGACAACATGATTATTTTAATAATAATCATTAGTTTTCATCATACTGCCTTAAGAAAAGTAGTTTTCTTAAAAAAAAATTGTAATAAACAGATCGATAGAAACATTACACAGTTTTCATCCATGCAGATTGTAAAGTTTTCATTTACATCTAATATGTAAAAGATAAAACAAAATAAGCAAAATACTAAGAAATTGGAATATTTTTACAATTTAGATGCATCTACTTGGTTAATGATTTAAGAAGAAAAACCAATAATTTCAATCAAATAGCTACTTATAAATTGTAACAAACATTCTAACTTTTTAATATTTAATTTAATTTTTAACGAATATCCTAATATTTATTTTTCCCATTCTGTATCTGGCTTATTCTTTTTAAGTATTATATGCTCTGATTGGATAATTATTATATCAGTTATAAAAAGTAGTGTATATGAATATATAAAATATTTTTTATAACTGTTATATATTAATAACTAATGAAATAATTTGTATGATTTCATGATATCAGCTGTACTGATATTCATTTATTATATTTAAATGTAAGCACAAATAAAAAATCTATAAAAAAAAATACTGAACTTAATAAATTCAATCTAATTTAGAAAAAACATGTAAAACTTTGCACTTTAAAGAATTTAATAGAAAAATGCCCTAAATTACTTTGCCTGAAGACAAGTCATTTTTCTTTTGTAGCAGAAATATATTTTACTCTCCCTATTTACACATGCACAATGAAAAACTGGACATATGATACATTAATATATAATTTTAAACAGATACCAACAAGACTGTCTTAAACAGATTTGTTATTGACTCAAATTTAAAATAATCAAAATATATAAAACACATTTAAAAAGTCCACAGCTGATGGTATTAAAATTTAACTTGAAAAAATGTGTGATCACAAAGCACCTCCATTATATATTTTAGAATTAAAAGACAGCCTAAAATACATAAATATCAATATTTGCTTAAATATCTAAGAGTGAATAAAAAATGAGACAAAATAAACTTATAAATATTAAACTATAATATCATCTATCAGACATTATCATGATATGCACTATAGAGAAAAGGCACCCACCTACTGCAACTAAAACACTATGACATTTTACTTAATCTATTTTACAAGTTATCTATCAACCACTTCCATGCATTAGAAAGAGAACTTGGGCCATTATTATTAACAATACAACCATTTTTCACCTGGAATTATCTCAATCAATTCCAGAACGATCCCTTCATTTCTGCACCTGACATGCTTCACCACTTTTGCTTCTTAACATCTACATTGTATTCTAATGCTATAACATTGAGTGCAATACTAGTTTTACTCTTTTCTATATTTTTCTTGTGTTCATTCACTCTGTCTTCTAGTTACAGCCTGTGTATCTGATATACTTTTTTTCTTTGTTGGGTCTTTTATTCTCTTATGTTGGACAATTTACTAGGACTCTACTTAAAATTGAATCAGACAAGCACTAAAAAGATGCACTTCTTAGACATTTAGGGTTGAAGTGTGTAGAATTTCTTATAAGACTAAAGTATACCAAAAACTATGAGCTGTTGTTCATACTGAGAACATCAATAGCCAATCAGTGTTTTTGCTCTCTATTTAGAAGAGTATTTACACACTGCAGCACAAGAGCAGGCAGAGATAAGAATATAGATGAAATATTCTCACAAGGAAGAGAACATGGATACAGTAACAGTTTCTTGAGTAAAACATTATTCTCATTAATAAAAATTTGAACTCAGAAAAAACTCCACCAGGTGTTAAGTATCAAAGTGTTGATTATCAACCACTCTTACATGCCATATATTGAGATGTAGAAAACACTATAGATGTTCAGATAACCTTCAAAATAATAATATCATCTTTTTGATACTTAAGAATGGCAAAGAAATGTACATTGAAGAAAAAGCATAGGAGTTTATGAAATCCTGATTATCAATCTAGACCTCAATCTAGAAGACAGAGTGAATGAACACAAGAAAAATATAGAAAGTGTAAAACTAGTACTGCACTCAATGTTATAGCTTTAGAATACAATGTGTATGTTAAGAAGCGAAAGTGGTGAAATATGTCAGGCTCAGAAATAAGGGGATCGTTCTGGAATTGATTGAGATAATTAAAAGGTGAAAAATGGTTGTATTGTTAATAACAATGGCCCAAGTTCTCTTTCTAATGCATGGAAGTGGTTGATAAATAACTTGTAAAATAGATTATGTAAAACGTCATAGTGTTTTAGTTGCAGTAGCCTTGTTTTAGTGGTACCTTTTCTCTATAGTGCATATCATGATAATGTCTGATAGATGATATTATAGTTTAATATTTATATCCATTTTAAGTTTATTCTTTCCCATTTTTTTAATCCACTCTTAAGATATTTAAACAAATATTTTGAAATTTATGTATTTTAAGCTAAGTCTTTTAACTTTAAAATATGTAATGGAAGTGCTTTGTGATTGTACATTTTTTCAAGTTAAATTTTAATACTATCAGTTCTGGACTTTTTAATGTTTTAGTTATTTTAAATTTGAGTTGATAACAACTCCACTTAAGACATTCTTGTTGATATGTGTTTATAACTATACATTAATGAATCATATGTTTGTTTTTTAATGCACATCTGTAAACAGGAAAGGTAAAATTCTATATCTTATAAATTTACATTTGTTTTGTTACTAGTTGCAGTAGACCTGATGATGGCTCTGAAGGAGAGTTGAATATATTAGTCAAATAAAACAACTTTTGTAGTCTTCAGCTATTTTGTGAATTTACTGCTCTACAGTTGTGCAGAAAAATGAAAACATACATTCTAGTATTTTTAGAAACATACTGAATAAGTTTTAACTAATTAATTGAAATTTTCTTACTTTTTCATGATGAAAAACATAAAAAGCCATTATTGTCAGGAACATAAAATATGGAGGCATAGATAAATTGTTATCCATTGTCTGAAAACACAATATATTTAAAATAATTATTTATATTTATTCATCATAACTACTTAAATGTATTTAAAACAATTTAGATAAGTCAGTAAATATTAAATATTGGTAATTATTTTGAGGTTAATTACTTTATGATATTTTTGAAATCTATATTAATATACTAACAATACTAACACTTAGTTTTGGCATCTTTTATTTAAATGGAAATTTAAATATTTTTTAAAAACTTAAACATATAAACAGAGGTCTCTAGATTATGACAAGGATGCATTCAAGGATTTCAATTATAATTCAAATCCAGTATACCTCAGAATAAAATTTCCCATAAACACAATGCTATAAGTGGAAATTAGATTCTATAATCACCAAAACTTAGAATATTCAGTGTGTTTTTAAAAAGTAACACAGTAAAGTAATGCTGAATAAATATTATTTATTCTTTAAAACAAGGAAAATGATAAATATTGTGCTTGCCAACATTTTATATAGATAAAAATAAAGAAAATATTAAGTAAAAACAAAAGCAGAATGTATATGAGATCTGACAATTAAGTAATGAGATTGATTTTTTTATTCTTCTATACGGTACTACTGCAGCCTGCTGCTGTAGACTATGTTTGACCTTGGTTCTTTCTTATTCTCACTCTGACCAAAAGAGCTAATCTCTCAATCTAGAAACCTTTTTTGTGAAATATAAGGAAATGTTTGTTCATCAAATCAAAAAAATGGAGCACTATAAAGAAATTTGAAAGATTTCAAAAACAAATCATTTTTATTAATCCAAACATTGCCAAAATTTAATATTTTAATAAACAAAATCTTGGCCATTACATTTAATATTTTAATGAAGTAATTAATTAATAATAATAATGTATTACAAATGTTATAGAATATTAATGATTATAATTTGAAAATAACTTTATTGGTTTTGTTATATTTAATAAAAATACATTAATTTTATTTTTTATGTGTATATGATTTCAAATTTGCATCCATAGTATATATTATATTCTGAAATTTATTTTATATAAATAATTTTTTCAATTTAATCAAAAGTCTTCACCTATTATTATTTAAAAATTTACATATTCAAGAAGATTCTATAGACACTCCCAACTTAATAGATCTGACATTTATAAATCTGTATTTATGTAGAATTATTTTTACACTGAGCCCAAACACAGAGCTCCTTCAGAAAACCTGAAGGGGATCTGTGTTTGGGGACTCAAAACTAAATCCATATCATCCAAGATTGTAAGCAGCTGCTTTACTATGCAATTTATGTCATTATTCTATAATATGACTAGTGTTACATTACTATGACACACTGTTATTGTATAATGTGTGCTCCAACATATGTATATTTTGACTTACATATAGTTTCACTGAATGATCCATTTACATAACTTGGGGACTGCCTATATTTTCTTAAATTCATTTATTTTTAATTTCTGTTATAATCTATAATAAGTTGATAGATGAATAAAAATTTTAAAAAATCTTTTAATATATACAGGGTAATTCAAAAAGATTATACCAAAATTTACAGACTTGTAGAGAATAAAATTCTGAGTAAAAAAATCTAGTCACATTTTTTGATTTGAGATTCCATTTAAAAGATATAATACATGAAAATTTTATGATATCATTTCCAGTTCAGTCAAAAACTATTTTTGAAATATGTTTATTTGCATTTTTAAAATTACTTATAAATTTTAACTATCAAAAAACTATCCTAAAAAATTTAGAGCATCAAGAACAGATTGTTTGTTAAATTAGCGATCAATTATTTAAATGAAATGTAATTGTTTTACATATGCAACATTCATTTTCAAACATATTAATTTTCGAATGTTTAAATTGCTAACTCTTCCTGATTTGGTATATTGCTTGCTTACAATTTTTTTGAGAATGTTATGGATCACTATTCTTGTATAGACATGTACACAGAATTAACAGATATGCACCTCATTTATGGGTGCACCAGAGGGAATAGCAGAATAGTGGAATGTTTATATAGGATAACTCTAGATGGCATTGAAGAAAAGTTATTTTTGCAAACATCAAACATTTCATCTAACATTATTAATTAAAATTGCATTACTTTACAATTTTATTCATTTAAGCCAATAAACTTAATTTCAGTTCTTCATTTTTTCAATGTTTCTTGTCTCTCTCATATCAAAATAGAAATGATGTCAGAAAACTTTCATGCATTATATCTTTTAAATGAACCGTCAAATCAAAAAATGTAACTAGACTTTTTACTCAGAATTTTATCCTCTACAAGTCTAACTTTTGGCACAACCTTTTTGAATCACCCCATATGATACATATTTTAATCAATATCTTACATATAATTATCAATATATTTTTATTAATATCTTACATATAATTTTAATTTACTATAAACTTCCCAAAAGTATGATGTAAATGCTTCTTTGGATAATGGATTTCCATTTATACGAATTCGTTCTCTGACAGCAACTAAGTGAGGTGAACTGCAAACATAAATTCTAATTTTAGTTTTTTTTAATCATCAAAAAGAAAATTTCAGTTAAAGTTATTATAGATTAAAATTTATATAATTTATACAATAAAATTTTACAATTTATAATACCTGTAAAAACCTGTTTTTATACCATGATGACGTAAAATGCATTCTGTAAAAGCACATGTAGATCCTTTGCCTTTTGTACCAGAGATATGAATAATATTTAATTTATCTATGTCGGTAAGCTATGAAGTGTAAATACAATTTTTTATCATTTGATCACTTAAATAAAGTACAATATTATCAATTATTATCATCATTTATGTTATTAAATTAAAACATGTTAAATATAATATTGTATCAAATATTAAATTTAATATAAAACATGAAAAATAATATATTACAGTATGTATAAGATAATTATCATTTGAATTTAAATAATACAATTATAAAATATCAGTAGCTAAATACAATATTCATAATATTTTGAATAATTTACAATAGAAGACAAATATTTAAAAGTTTTTTTATTCAATTTTATTCTTATATTTATGCTATACATATAATAATTATAAATTATTGCAACATTATAGATAATATTACAACTTTGATAAATATTTTTTAAAATGATAAGTATTATATAATTATATCACATTTAACATTTTGAAATTTATACAGTTTACAATTTAAAAATATATTTAAGTATAAATCATAAAGTACATATTTTTCATGAAATTTTATAGTTTATAATTAATATATAGATATATTTCTAAATTATAAAATTATCTAAATATATTTCAAAATTTTAAAAAGTGAAATTAATATAAAGTATTTATCAACATTTTAATCAATATTTATCAATTTGTACTTATATCTGTAATGTTGCAATTATTTATTGTATTTACAATATAGTACAAATATAATAATAAAACTGAATGAAAATCTTTTGAAAGTAATTTTTATGCTTTTTTTAATTTTTTTTATTTAATGTATATATGTATACTTTATATACATATATATACCAATACATAGATACATTAAATATATAATTAAAAAAACTACTTTCAAAAGATTTTCATTCAATTATATATATATAATTGATATTGAAAGTATTGATAGTGAAAGTAGTTTTGATATTGATAGTGAAAGTAGTTTTGATATTGAAAGTAATTTCAATTTCTTTGAATATCAAAACTTTCAATAAACTACTTTCATAACTATTATAGAAACTACTTTTACATATTGATATTGAAAGTAATTTATTGAAAGAAATTGAAATAGAAAGTATGTTTTAAGATTTTGAACTTTTATTGATAAAATATGTTACAACCTAACTTGGCAATACATATATGCATGACACATGCATATGTATTGATAAGTTAGGTTATAACATATTTTATCAATAAAAGTTTAAATCTTAAAACATACTTTATATTTTTAGTCTGAATAAACTATTTTATATTGTTTCATTATTTTTCTTTCTGATATGATAAATAATAGAAAGCATAGCTCTTCACAGAAAAAATTTTATATCTAACAGTTACATCTTTGGTCTTTCATAAAGTCATCTTCATGTGAATATCCAGAATTTGGATAGCCAAAGATGACTTTATAGAAAGCCAAAGATCAAAATCATTACTGTTTAAATAAAATTCTTCCTGTAAAGAACTGTTTTTCCTATGTACTAATATTTCATTACTGATTTTAAAAAAATCCTGCATATCAATTCACTTATATTTTTATTCACTGAAAACCAAATTATACATTTGTTCATGATTAATTCCTAAAAAATATCTTGCCTGTAATAGAGGTATAACCTATATATAGTAATCTTTAAAATATATCTATATATAATTTTATAATAGAAATTATGTGAATTAATAGAAGTTTAATTCACATAATTTTATAATATAATATGAAAATTTGTTCTTAATCTCATTACATAAATGTTCAATATTTTGTAAAACACATGAATAAATCAATATTATTTTCAGATTTCATAACAAAAAAATTAGAATTAATAACTCATGCAAAAATTAATAAAATTTTCCATAATTATATTTTACATCTTATATTAATTCATTACAAATATGGAAAACAATTCTATTATTTTTTTCTTATCATTTAATGAATATAATTTAAAAAATGTTATAGCTAATTAATATATATAATATAAGTATTTTGTAGAGAGAATTTTTGTTTACAATTAGAGAATATTTAAATGCTCTTTCAATCAAATATCTGGATATGATCTAGATAATACCCAATAACAAATTTGATGTTTATGTCTATATGCACAATTTTTAATTTAATTTTTATTAATAAGCATACTATTATGATTCATTTTTCTGAATCAAATAAACAATGAAATTAATCAAAAATTAATTTTTATTAAATATATTAATATACTAATTTAAATAATTTAATTGTAATTTTCATAAACTGGGTGATGATTATAAAATTTCTTATATGTTATTTTTTTAAATTACAAAATGAATTTATAATTTTAATTAATAAACAGCATTAAACGGAGGTTATATTTTCCCGGCATTTTTTATATCTAGTATTCTATTCGAGCATTTAAATTGCTAATTTTTGTTTTCGTTTACGGTTTTAAAAAAAATACATTAGAAATTTTAATTATAGTATTATTAAATAAATACTTTTTGCTTACTGTTATACTAAGCACGTTAAGAAATTCTTCAGTTTTGTGAAGTTTTATAATCGCATTTTTATTATTATTTTCTTTTCGCGCCTTTTCCAAAACAGAAGAATTACTCTGTAGTCCATTTAGTGCATATATCGCATCCTAAATATAATAAAAAAGGATTAGTTTATATATGCGATTCATTTAATTAATTAAATTCTATTAAAGCAATTTAAAAAAATATTCACAAAACGCATTTTATATAAATTACCTCATAAGTTAACATTTTTACTGTACTGAAACGTTCTTTTAAAACAGTGTACCAAACAGCGGATGGTAATTCCACAACGTGGCTCGATAATTTATAAAATAAATTCATTGTAACGGTTATTACTATATATATATTATATCATCATTTAAACATGATAAACTAATCACGTTTCTACGGAAAGCGTGAAGTGCCATCTATTGTATAATAATAATTTTCGAAAGTGTCCAAAGGGTTTCGTTTTAAAATTTTGAAGATGTTTATTATGACATAAAAATATAATATATACGTATATATATTATATTTTTATATCCATAATAAACATAGCAAATACAAATTCAAGTTAAAAAAAAAATTATATAATAATTTTTTAACTTGAATTTGTTTTTGCTTTTTTGGGATAATCACAATTATATATCAAATAATTTGTTATAATTCTGATAATTTTTTGTAAATATTATAAAGTCAAGTATTGTAATTATTATATTTCTTTAATTACAATTCTCAAAATATTTATCAAGATAATTATCAAATATATACTGTATATATCAAATTATATACATATTTATAGACAATTAATTCTACGGATCTAAACAAGGGCGCCACCATATTGGTTGTGACGTCATCTCGCCGCCATTATAATGCGGATGCTAAAGTATATGGCGTATTCGGCAATTCAGATCATCACGTTAGAACTGCTGAGGTCGTCATGTGACTTATAATAATTCTGAAGGAAGTCTGACAGATTATAACCAGGAATTGCCGAACGGAAGCATTCCTTGGGCTCCGCCATGATGCTCAGAACAATGTCAGAAACTGCAGAGGTGACTAACGAAAGTCTGAAGATCTGAGTTCAGAACTCGTCAGTTGTCTGATTTGCCGAACGCGACGTTTCAGTCACACATACATCAGAACTCAATGCCGAACGATCATTGTTCAGATTTCTTAAGAATTCTGAATTGCCGAATACGCCTATAAACTTGGTATAAACATCCATATCTATGGATATACCATAGCTCGCTCTGGTAATCTCGCTATCAGCTTCTGTTTGCTCGATTTAATAGTAATTAAAGATATGTAATAATATAAGATTGAAATAAATTCTAAACTTAAACATTAGAAATATTCAATAAACATTTGTATATCCAACTACTGTACTGTATTTCATTGCATTGTTGCAGATCAAGTAATATGTTGCCTTATATTTGAGTATTTGGTATTAATAGCGTAATTATGCTCTTGTTTATTGTTTGATTATAATCTTTTGTCATTAAAATAAAACTTTATTCATTCTATTTGTGTTTGCTACTTTTTCATAACATTTTTTTCATATAAAATACATATAATAATGGTTTTTTTTTTTGACCATTCACTCTTGATGGCCTTTAAATCTATTTTTTCCCATCCTCGAAACATTAAACGATTAGGAAAATGCGAAAATGGAATATTTTGAGCACTTCATTCGGATTATCGAAAACGTAAATTTATAAAAAATTATAATAATAAAATGATTTAATATTCCATTTTGAGGCGTTACGCTCCTTTTATTAACTATTAGGATCTGTTCATCGCATTTATTAAAATAAATGGGCTACGTCTGCCGCCAAAACAAAGTCAATTTATTATAGCGTTGAATGTATATTCGTGAAAAGTACCCCTCTGGTAAAGACTTCACACATCTAGCATAGCAACCCTTATCCTTGAAACCAAGGGTATAAATTATCGTTGATACAAACCATGTATAAAACCAACTGGTGTAAACAAATGCACGTGGTAATCTGATCATTGTTGGAGACAATTGAAATAGGTGATTTAATGTAATAATTAAATTTTTACGACTATTGCCATAATGGACGATAAAATTAATTTTCCATTGTTAAAAAATAGGAAGATCAAAATATGAAATATCTAAAGAAAAATCTACATTTGGGAGATAAATAATTCTTCACTCTGGCCTAAAATCACATACGACAAGTGATTTTTTTAGGAATTTGAATCGAATCTAAAATAAAAATACATCGAAGTTTAAAATATTTCTTTGTAGATATTTGTATGATCAATTATTTAATTGCGAAATATCGTTATTAGAAAAGGAATGTATACTAGGAGTAGTTTATTTGGATCCGCGTTATCAAATCTTACTTACTTCTTCGCAACAAATGAAGGATGTTTAACATTTTAAAAATACTTGGAACAAATTAGAGTTTTTACAAAAAATTCAGTTTCAATCGCAAATGAAGAAAGACAATCATCTATTAAAATTGAAACGTCCGATGAGCCGGTAGACGATTTAGAGTTTTTTAAGAAGTAAAGAGTTAACTATACACACACAGAAATCCCCTATTGCTACGATTATAGACATTAAATTCATATTGAATAGCTTTGACAATGTAAAAAGATTAGAAAGAAAAAAAGCATATTTTAGAATTTTGGGAAGAAAATAAAAACACGTAACCTTATTTATACAGAATTGCAATGGTGGTTTTGCTCCAGCAATTCGAAGAATAAATTTTAAACCTGAGAAAGATCATTCTCAGGTTTAAAATTTATTCTTCGAAAACATACTGTAGTTGTAGTTTTAAGTGAAAATATGTTAGAAGATATTTTAATCTAATAATTAAAGGCAATTTTCATTTGTTTTAACTATAAATAAAAAAATCCTGTATGAAAAATTTTATTTATTGAGTTGTTAAAAATGTTTCGTTTATCAATTACATAAAATTATGAAATTATAACATAAATTATAATTTATGTATTTTTCTATCGTCATGTTTTATTCTTGTATTCTTGTAAATATTAAAATTCGTTTAGGTTTACGAAATTGCAAAACATGCAATGATCAATGTGATTCATTTTATGTCGAGTTTGTTTTATGTATGATTATTATAAAAAGAAAGTAATAAAATGCTTTAAATTATTGTCGAGTCGGCTGGATTAGCCACGTGGAAATGTTTCAACTTTCCACTCTGGAGGACCCAGATTCGAATCTCGGCCCACCTCTTGAAAATATTTATCGTGGGGTCGGACCTGGCCCGTCGATCCCCGCCTTCACAATTCGGCTGACCTCTCCGCATGGATGAGCAGCCTGTGGAAGGGCTTAACCCGGTAAGCGGACGATGCATTCGCATCGGGGTGCCGGGTCCCCTAGATCTGGTACTGGGTGGAAGAAAGGGTTCAATAAACCGGGGCCGGATCTCTCCTAAAAAAACTTATTGTTAATATGGGAGATGAGAATTGAATGCGGATCCTCCAGGTTGGAAACAAAGCACGTTTCCATAGCGGCCATCCGGTCTATAGTGATCTCCGTTTTTTGTCAACAAATGGCATCACTTTCAATTCAATAGAGCATTAGGTAGCGGAGCGAAGCAAAATGTCCATCTCTGCGGAGGATTCAGCAAGACTATGGAGGACGGAACGATAAGCCAGACCTGTACTAAACGAATAAATTTTCCAAGAGATGAGAGCCGAGAATCGAATCCAGATCCTCCAGCTGGAAAATTAAAGCGTTTTATCGCGATCAATCTGGTTAACAGTAATTTCAGATTTGAAACCGGAACAACTAGATATGAAATAATAAAACTAAGGACAAAATTTGTCTTATTCATGAAGAATCTAGATTCAATTCTAGATTTCAAACTTCTTAGAATTTTTTCTAGAGAATCCGGAACAGAATAATGATCTTCATTTTTCGATTTCTCACCAATCATGTAGCCTACTGTATTTCATAGTGAGTGTTAGAATAACTCACAATATTCTTAGTAGCTTATTCTGATTGAAACAAGCGATAAAGTCGAGAAAGTAGTAACAGTTTTCAAAATGTTGAATTCGTGATCGATTCTCAAGTTTCCTGCTTCAGAAAAATTTTAATGATAGGTCCCAGTCCACCTTTCACTCACACTTTTCACATTCCTGCTAATTCTGTCCAATGACATGGATGTTGAGGCGGCCGGATGACTGAGTGATAATGCGTTGGAGTGCCGGGTTCGCGTCTCGGTCCGGCATCTCCTGAAAATTTTTTTCAGGTTCTGGATTCGCCT
>WUQG02435971.1:0-13953 GCA_011317285.2 Androctonus mauritanicus
TTTATGTATATTACTAATTTGGTTATAAGTTTTCTAAATCAATCTATACAATATATGAAATCAATAAATCTATTCTTGATTTATTGATTTCATGTATTGTATAGATTGATTTAGAAAACTTATAACCAAATCAGTAATATACAGAAAGTAGTGTTCGACTTATGATGCCCTTGATTTATGATCACTTATACTTATGACAATGACGTAATTAGTAAATTCTGTGATTACTCAATGCAATTTATATGGATTTCAGTCCACGAGCGATGGTCTGATATACAAAAATTATACTTTTTTGTATTTAGATGATATATTTTTGTATTCATTAAATTTATTGTGATAAAATAGAATATAATAATAAATATTGGTAATAGATAATCGATAAATTTTGGGAATTTCTGACTTCCAACTGCTCCAACTTATGATCTTTTGAGTTCACTTCAAATCTTGAGGTTGTAAGTCGAGGTCTGCTTGTAATTGAAATCTATAATCTGTATGTAGCAAGTTACAACTAATGCATTATTTAAAAATAGGATTGAACATGCTCATCCTGATTAAATACTGAAATAAAAAAATGTAACATTGTTTTATTGCATATTTATTTTTATGCACTATTTAAATTATTTAATTGTTCTTTTAAAATTTTTATTGTGACTATTTCATATTTCTTGTTATCAATGTAATCTTGGCAAGAATATAAATTATGTTTAAAGAATTTTTGTTTGTTGCAAATTTTTGCGTTTTGTTATCTTGCAAAACTCAAAGATTTTGAAAGTATATATTAATATATTTTCAAACAACTGAAGTTAAGTGTTTTGAATCGTTTACAAGAAAATAAATTTTGTTCAAAAAATTAAATCATGATTTTTCAAATCTGAAATGTAATACTAATTTCAAATCAATATGAGATATATGGATAATAGTTTTTTAAGATAGTCTGTTTGAAATTTTTTTGGTAATAATTTCAAAAGTTTCTCAATTATAAAATTCAAATTGAAATATAGCTTAAACAGCAAAACTGAACAATGATATAATTGCTTCTCCATGGAATTTTTGCTTATTTGAAATTACATAGATATTTATTTATTGTACTTATAAAGGTTAATATACAGTCAA
The DNA here is from genome assembly GCA_011317285.2 of Androctonus mauritanicus. Lineage (NCBI taxonomy): Eukaryota > Metazoa > Arthropoda > Arachnida > Scorpiones > Buthidae > Androctonus > Androctonus mauritanicus. Next base: position 1,114 of record WUQG02435971.1, read on the forward strand.
TTCACGATAAGTCGAAGTCTGATGAGTTGAAGTTCGTTTGTGTCGAAGTTTTCACATGGTCCCAATACCTAACAGTAAATTTTAATCATTCGCGATTAGTCGAACTTCCGATAACTCGACATTTTATGTCGGTCCCAAATTCAACTTATTGCAAATTAACTGTGATTTGAATTTCTCTTGAATGTGTTTTGCATTTATTGAATATAATATACAAGCCATTTAATTTTAATTAAAAATTATTGAGAGTTTTAAGGGATAATACTAGAAAATTATTGAAAAATACTATTCCAAAAATCTGAAATTAAAAAATAGATTGTATTTAATGTGAATTTTTATTAAACGATTATAGACAGTTGCAATGATTCAGTTTCTTAGTGGATATGATTTTTTCTTATTTGGTAATTTTAAAATGATATAAATGTGAAGAAGCATAGCTGACTCAGCCTGAATGAGATATTCAAACAACTTTTGTTAACAAAGAATTTAATTTGTGAAGTGAGTTTTATTAAATACCGTACTTTGTCACCTAAAGTTATTTGAGTATCTTATTCTATTTAAATCAGCTATACTTTGCTTGTCACCATCTTAAAGTATTTGAATAAGAAGATACTTATATCACTAAATAATTATTTTAAATTCAAATCATACTATAAATAATATAAATATAATTTACATCATTAATGTACATTATCATTAATCTATAAAATTATTGCAAAATAATTTGTTTAAATATGTTTCCTTTAAGCTAGTTATTTGCAAATCTCATCTACTTTTAGAGGAATCTGCAATTTCTGCAGTAATTTTTATAAATATTAAAAATACATTAATCACTATATTATTTTAAACAAATTGAAAAGTTCCTTTATTGGATATAAAAATTCAAAACCGAATAATTTTTTATTCAAATGATAAATGCTAAGATGAATTTTTCTACTTTTAATTCAATATACTATAAATTTACATTGAAATAAATTAAATTTATTCTTTTAAAACATTTATATTTCAAATAAAATTATAAGAAGTTCTACATTTTTAAACTAATAATGTATAATTATTTCATTTTAAATGACGAAAATAAAATACGGGTAATTCTCAATCTATTACAAGTTTAGTTAAAACGTCATTGCCATTAGTCGAAATGGATGGAAGTGCCCTAAATTTATGACTGCCTACTATCAATATTTATTGTCATACTATATGTTATTGTATTTAAACTTAACACACATAAAAGACATAATTTTGGTACATCAGACCATTGCACATGAAATTGTATGCTTATGAATTGCATTGACTAATCACAAAATTTATTGATAAAATCACTATCATAAATATAAGTTATGATAAGTGTTGAGGACTACAAGAAGTGTGAAGTAGTGTTACAAGAATTGACTTAATGTCTTTGAAATGTAAATAACTTGAAACCTATTTTGATATTTTAACCATTTCAAAATTATTGTCGAAATAGTGTTTTTGAAAATAACTTTTTCAGAAATCACTTTCATAAATTTGCTTAAGAACTTTGTAATTATCAGAAATATAAATTAATAAAATGGGATAATCGCTAATTAAGGAAATACGATTATTGGACAACATCATTAAGGAAATATGAAATTTAAAATGATCTTTTAAGGTTATCATTTTTGCCAATTATACTATTATTTTTATAGTTATTATATGATTGTGAAAGTAACAATTTATTATAAATACCAATTAAAAAAAATTTTTTTTTGATAAATTTATCATATTATTATTATTGAGTGTTGTGCTTAAAGTTTGTTTTTTAATCTATATTTATAAAATTATGATACTGTTTAACTGATCCTTATTAATAACATTGAACTATCTATCCTGTGAAATTTGAACTTACCTTTGTGTGTGTTATAGTTTTGTTTTTCTCTCTTTTAACATAATATTTAACAAAATTTCTGTGAAAATTCAAACATGAAAAATTTCTTCTAAAATACATGCTATTTCACAATGACCATATTCTTCAATAAAATCACGATAGGAAAATCATAAAAAGTTTTTCTATGATGATTTCTTTTTGAATTGAAAATTATTCGAATAAATACAGTACTATAACAATTTATAATAAAGATATGAAATAAAGGAAACTTAAAACAAAAATATTTTTATTGTTAATTATATGTTTCATCAATTTTTCATAGAAAATGAAAGGAACCAATTGATATTACTATTCTTTCTTATCTAAATAACCAAACAATTTTGTCAATCTTAAAATTTTCAAAGAATTAAGAAAATTTTTCAACATGGTTGCTGTTATTTGATTATATAGATAATAAATTTGAAAAAATCAGATATTTCGATAAATTTAAAAAATCTGGATATAAGTTCAAAGCCAACAAGATGACAAATCAGACTGTAAGAGAATGTATGGTAAATATAAATAAATGCAGCCAAACAGTTTATTTAACAATTGTGTTTACCAGTTAGAACTGAAAAAGATATTTTTATTAAAAGTTTAAAATGTTCTGATGATGATGTTTTTTCTCATATTTAATATTTTATTTATGAAGTATATCTTGGATAAAATGAAATTTTCTTAAATTTAAATACTCTGCAATGTTTCCTTTTTGAAATATTTTATGAATGGTCTGCTAGATTTAGAGATGGGAAAAATAAATTACAGAAGACAGTTGTTGTTTAAAAAATACCAATCAAAAATCCTTTCAAATAATGGCTATTACTTGTAATTAGATCGCTTAACATAATCAAAATTAATAAGTAGGTACCTTTTTTAATAAGGAATGGTTTTCTGAAATTTAGGTATTATGTAATATTTTTGTTTTTTGATTTTGTAAATGGAAAAGTAAATACAAATAGGCAGTTTTTTTTTTTTTTTGTAAAAATAACTTAAGAAGTGTACAGTTGTATTTGAGTTTTATTAAAAACAGATTTTTCAAATATAAAAAAAAAAATATATCAATTTTTCATATTTTAGCAGCCATTTTTGTTTATTTACTAAATAAAAAATGCTTTTATAATTTTTATATTAAATGTTCAAACAGACTGCACAACACCACAAAACTATAATTAATATACTCAGAAGCCCTCTAGCAGTCAAAAGATTTTATTCAGAAACGTTTTCCAACTCTTATGTAGCTGAGGAAGACGCCGAGAGCATTGAAAACGTTTCTGAATAAAATTTTTTGACTGCTAGAGGGCTTCTGAGTATATTAATTTTTATATGCTAACTGTATATAGTAAATGGATTAAATGTTAATAAATATGATATGGTTATATTATTAAACTTTAAATTTTTTATAAAATTATTCAATAATGTATTTATAAACAGCAATTTATGCCATTCACAAAAAAATCTAATAATTTAATTTGAATAAATACAATAACAAACAATTATAAACTTGAATATGTTAACTAACACATAACATTAACATGTTTTCATTAATCATTATTCTTTTTTGATATGCAAAATTTTATTTTTATATATTGTATTAATCAAACTATTCTATATTACTTAGTTCAGTTTTATGTTAAAACTAAAAATTAAATCTCTTTTAATTTAATCTTTTATAAACCATCTAAAAATAAGTATCAAAAATAATTGTTACTCTAGCAATATAATACTAAAAATTAAAGTTCATTAGTAAAATGAGATTTCTTGAGAAGATTTATCAGTCTAACAATACATTCAAGTACAGTACAGTATTTTTTTTTTATCCAGTATATTAGATTACAGTTTGGTCTCATATGGTTCAATCACACACCTGTTGCTATAACTTCAACCTAATTAAATGTAATATATACTTCCTTCTTTTCAGAATGAAAATTTTCTAAATAAATAATAATAATAATTTATATTTTTATTTATATAATACATTGTTTAATATATAAAAAATACATTTAATGATAAAATCCTTATTAATATCTTTTATACTATTTATCATCAGATTGTTTTATGCTGGAATAGAATAAATAAAATTAATCATCATCAATTTTTAGTTTAAAATTATGTAAAATATCGAAACCGAAATTTTTAACAGCAGTTGTAATTTAGTTATTTTTATTATTAAACATGATTGATTAAATTATGCAAATAATGCAGTTGTTTGAATGATTTTGACAGAAAGGAGCAGTAGAAATTATAAATTTTATAAAGTTTTATTTTAAAAGTACAGTAGCTTGTTGTTGTTAATAATAATTTTAAACTATATAAAAATGGATTTAAATTATTATTTAATCATGTAATCGCTAGTTTTTAATTTTTACGATAATCTTCATTATCATATATTTAGTAATATGCTTCAAACATTTGTCAATGGAATATATAATAAAATAAATTAATATTTAATTTAAGCATATAAATCTGGTAGAATTGAACTTTGTAACTCTTTGTAGCTCTGATGAAATTCAGAGGTACAAAGAGGTTCAAAGTTCAATTTTACCAGATCTGTTGAATAATTGAATTGTTAATGCTTTTTACCCATTAATTATGCAAATACAGCATATTAAAATTTGTTTGACTATATATATATATAATATTAATTATATGTTGTTATTTTAATTTTTTGATAAATAAAATTCTCTTTTTAATTTTATATAGAAATGATAGAAAAGAAATAAATGTAGTTTACATGAATGAGGTATCAATATAGATCATTTTGAATGTTTTCATAATGGTAAATTTCTTATTTATTCTGTGAAAATTTATGAATTACCAGCTGTTTGGAAGATATTATATTTTTTATAACAATAATTTTAATTCAGTAATTAATTTTATATGAAATACATATAAATTATGATATTAATAATATATAATGTTTGCAGTATTTATAAATATCAGAAAAAAATTATTTCAGTTGAATGATATCTACAGCAGAAATTCTGACATCATTTATACAGTTAATTTTCTCAGAACAATTACTCATCACTCTTTACAACATTTTTAAAAATTTTATTTGATGTTTAATAGTTTATATCATATATACTTAATGTATTGATCACTCTAACATAGATTTAAATATGTAGATATAAAATATTCGAGATTTATTTATAGAGAAATAAAAAAATCAATCGTGTATATTGATCTAAAGAAAAAAGTATAAATTTTTGATGCAGATATAGATTTTATACAATACCTTTATTGAATAATAATTTTTTTTAACTTTTAAATAATAAATTTTTAATAGTGAAATATTAATAAATGTTTGCTTATTTATTTTCATATAAAGTAAATTTGAGAGTATTTAGAAATGAAAAAATATCTCTATGTATTTTATTTTATTTATTTCTGGATATTTAAAATTCTTTTAAATGAATTTTTCAAAATTATTTATGTATTATGTCGATAAACATTCAAAATTTTAATATCATAAAAAATTAAAAAATATTTATTTACTCAAAACTTTGCTACAAAACATTATATATCATCTATATAGATTTTTTTAAGCATTTAAACATATTTTTCAAGAAATGTTATAAACAGAAATTACCAGATACAAATTATATTGTAAATCTTGAATAATATATAGATTTTATCTGAACTGTTGTTCTATAAACCACAGTTATAGCAACCATTTAGCCTCTGTTTATCCTTTGTTAGCATTATAATTAAACATAATTAATAAATAAAATGAGATAATGTGGATTTAATTATAAATATTTTGAATTATTATCTATTTTCATGTGAGATATTTCTGAAAAAAGGACCGAACTGAAATTAAGTTCAATTACATGACTAGTGCATGCTTAATTTTTGTATAAAACATAAAACAGATTGTCATTAGAATGTATGAAAAGTAAAGTGTATATGATTCTACAAATATTTTATACTTTTAAGTGTGTTTGTAATATCTGTGAACAGTTATCATCATCTTTGTCATATCCATCTATCTATATGTACAATAGATTCCCTATTTATACGACAACATATGCTGTTTCAAAGATACATAGATGCTTAAGTCTGTGAATTTTTTATTTTCATAAAATGAGAATGAAAAGTTTATTAAATAGTGTAGTTTTATAAAAATATCACTTAAGTCATTAAATTGTCTAATCTGTATTTAAAGTATTCTCATAAATTTCATTTGGCTATTCTGTTTACTAATGTGCCTAGTCATGTATATTGAACTTAAATATTATTGGATTTAAATGGTTAATTTGACCTAAAATTTCTGTGGAAATAGAAAACTGCATAAATTGGCATCCTATTGTATTTGCTTTCATACTAGATGTATTTTTGTAAAATTTGTTACAGAAGTTCTTCATAGAAATCTATTAGTAAATTCAGTTTTTATAAAAATTTGATTATTTTAATAGGCTCTGAAGAAATGTATTTTGGAATATTTTTGCTCTTTAAAAAATTTTTCTTCTTAAAAATCTATCCCACATAATACATACATGGAATCATTATTATGCCAGAGTATCTGAAAGGAATGATATGATAACTGTGGCATGATATTGGTATTATGTTATAATAATATGATGATGGTGCAACAATTGTGGACATTGTTATGTCAAAGAACCTAAATATCCTAATTATGCAAATATTGTAAATACTACTTTCTTTGTTATGTTAAATATATTTATTAAGTTATTGGATTGCATTCATATTTATTTGTAGTCTTAAAATTAGCCCTCTTATTTATTTCAAAAGTTGCTTCATAAACGTATATGTATTTATTTTAAATAAGTTAATTTTTTTTTAAAAATGTTATGTTTCTTACAGCCACCTGAAAATTCTGCCATGTCCCTTGTGGACTTAGGCAAACGTCTTCTCGAATCTGCCAGGCTCGGAGAGACGGAAGAAGTAAGACAACTAATGACCAATGGTGCTCCTTTTACAACAGATTGGGTTAGTAATTAATAATTATTTTAATATTTATAATGTATTGTTAATTCACCAAATATGCAATTAATACAAATCAAAATTATTGTAGAATTTTTTTAACTTGAAGAATATAAAAAATAATGCTGTAAAACTTTTATAGTTAGGAACATCGCCTTTGCATATGGCAGCTCAGTATGGTCATCTTGCAACAGCTGAAGTACTTCTAAGAGCAGGAATTAGTAGAGATGCTCGTACAAAAGTTGATCGTACGCCTCTTCATGTAGCTGGTCAGGAAGGACATGTTGAAATTGTTGAATTACTTTTACGGCATGGTGCTGATATAGAAGCAAAAGATATGGTATGAATTGTTACATAATTTATGAATAATTCAAATTATAGTTAGTTTTCTATAAGTTAAATGTCTTTTATTTGAATATATCATTATTTCTCAGATAATTCCTTTTTTAATCCCTAATATTTTTAATGCCTTTTAAATTATTACTAACTAATATAATAATTTGGTTTCAGTGATTTGATTCTACAAATATTCAGTATAAACAAATAATATTTAAATTGTATCAAATAATTGATCAAAATATATTTATTATTAAAATACATAATCATTTATATAAAAAAAATAAAGTTTTATTTTTTGTGATTAGTAATATAACATGCATTAATATTTATCTATGTGGCCAGATAGGTGAGTGGTAACACTGTTGGTGTGCCATGCAGGAGGACCTGGGTTCACATCCCAGGTCTGGTAACTCAGAAAGTTTTTTGGGGTGCTGAGCCAAGCCCAGCACCCCAAAAAAATCCCCGTCCTTTACTATCTTGCCCCCTCTACAGGTGTGAGTGCAGTCTGTGGTTGGAACTGGCTCTGCCCCTTAGTAATCTCTGTGATTGGAAAGGAGTGTAAAATATGCAAAAAAAAATATTTATCTATATTAATAATTATTCAAATACATTCACATATAAGTACTATATTTAGACTTATGCCATTTGTTGGTTAAAAATAATAATAATTTTATACATAGAAGATATTAAATTATAATCTTTAATAATCAAATAATTTGATTTATTCTAAATAGCTTTTTGTATCATAGTTTCTTCATACATTGAAATGTAATTAATTAATTGTAAGATCACCTAATTTATTAAAAATATTTCAAATATGTAGGATTATGAAATAAGATTATTGGTAATTTTTTTTTAAAAATAAGAAATTGATTTCATCTCTCTATAAAAATTTGATATATTGCATTTGCTTATTTGTTATGGAATATGAATGATAAATTTTAAAGCAGTGATTGTTTTGCTGTCTTTTAAAGGTAAAACTATCAAAAAATTCAACCAAAATGTCAAATATTACCTGTAAATAATAAATTACATTTACTTTGATATTATAGATGCCCACATATAAAAACATATTATATTAAATGAAATATAAAATTTTTTTTTATTGAATAGTTAGTACATAAATTTCAAAAATAAACTTTTCTTAATTTATTCTTTTAAATAAAAAATTGACATATGAATGAAATATTCTATTTGTACTATAGATTTTTGATATTTAAAGTTCAAAAATAAAGTTAAATAGCACATTCAGTTTTATTTTAAGAATAATTTTAATTTAAATTTACTTTGCAGTTAAAAATGACGCCCCTTCATTGGGCTGTTGAACGTGGCAATATATCTGTTATTCATAGCCTTTTACGGCATGGTGCTGATGTGAACATCTCCAACAAATTTGATAAAACACCTATTGATATAGCTATAGATAATAATAGAAATGATTTGATACAGCTTTTACAGGTAAGATACAAAATTTTATTTTATTACAATAAACAAATTCATTAATCAAATTTAACTTTTTTAGAATTAATTTTTCAGATAGTGTGCTTTCAATTGCTTTTTCTAAAAAAAAAGCAATTGAAAGCACACTATCTGAAAATTTTGTATAAATGTTTTTATATGAAAAAATATATGTAAAAGTATCATATTCCATTGAAAAACATAATTATATAAACATAATAAAAATTTAACATATTTACACATATAAATGACCAAGTTCTTTTCTTTTTGGCAAAAAATGAAGATCATTATTATTAGAATTTTCATATACTCTCAAATAATAATAATAAATTTTACATAGGAAATATCAATCAGTAGATCCAAAATATGTAGCATTTAGGAAAAAAGATATTTTGAGAAGCAAAATTCATTAATTAATATAACAAATAAAAGACTTAAAATTAAAAATTAACTAGTATTACTGCTGATTGTATTGATATCAATAAAGTACAAGATAATATACTATTGAACACATATTTACATTAGATATTTAGTTTAATGTTCTTTCTATATAAATATAATATCCAATATTTTTTGTGAATCACTTTTGGGTGCTAAAAATATCTTGATATAGATTATATTATTATCTAAATTTAATCAAAATCAAATCAAATACCTGAAATATGGAAATTACTTTGTGATAAATTAATATCAATAGAGATTAATTTAACTGTAATTTTATTGATTTAAAAATACAGTTTACATATAAATTCAACAGCATATCCCAAAATCATATATGCAAATTTATTTCAGTATTTTTCAGCTATTTAACTATGAGATTTGAATCTAGTGCACTTTGAACTAAATTTTGCTAATAGATTTCAAATTAATATTTTACTAATTCTGTGTTTTATTTACTTTATTTTCGAAAGAATATAGTAAGGGCTCCCTTGATTTACAAACCTTCAATTAATGAATTTTTGATTTAACAAACAGCATAAATCTATATTACTATTTCATTTTACAAAGATAAATTTTCACTTTTACATAGAAACTGTTTCATCACCAATCAGTTATATACAATAATTTATTTAATTCAATGATTTTTTTTGCTTATTTTCTCTCCTGATTTTGTCAGATATATCAGATTTATTGTGTGCACCATTGGTTTTAAGACAAAATTTACTTTTGTTTTACTAGTAGATTTTGTATCAAATTTGGTCTTAGCATATACTGATATGATATTTGTAATATATATCTGCATTTTTCAACAGATTTTGCAACTATATAAAACCATTTAACTTCATAAAACAATGATTACATATTATTCCAGATGTGCAAATCCACATATAAATTTGAACTATGATGATATTTTGTTGTTCTGTTAAAATATGCTAAATTTAATCAATGTGTAATGGTTTAAATAAGTAAACTATTTTATGCTTAATTAAAATAGTGACTGTAATAAAAATCTCTAATTAATGAATTTTTAACAAATATAATTAAAAACATCAATATTAATTTCCAAAAAAATTGAATTTATTTTTCCAATAATTTAACTGAATGAAGATTTATGAAAATTATATAAATTTAAGACAATATTTGATGAAAATTTAAAAATTTTTAATTAATAGATAAAACTACAATGATTAATAAGTTTATTGCTTTATTAACCTTAATATCTAAATATTTGATACTTTGTGGCTTTGAAATTCAAAATTGAATGGAAAACAGTTGGCTAAGTATGTTATAATTATAAATTATTGTGTTATAATATAGATAATTATATTAATGCATTTTGAAATGCTTTAAACATCAATAAGTAAAATGATAGTGATTTTCTGGTATCCAAGAACCAGTTGGAAAACTTTACACAAGAATTAAAGGGAATTGAGTTTCTGATTTATGAATTTTTACCTAATAAACAGTTTTTGAAAGTCATTTTGTAAATTGAAGGAAACCTGCATTTCTTTTTACTCTAATATTCTATATGTACTTCAATCCTTATATGTATTGAATCATTTATTTTCAAAAATTTTAAATTAAATTGGCAACTGATTTTAGTATGCTTGATTAACATTAATCTTAGCCTTTGTTATTAAACTTAAATTTTTATTAACTTCTTTTATTTGATATTAAACCAAATCAATAACATTTTGTCAGTTTTATCAAAATATTTTCTCTGATTATTTCAAACATTTAATTATTAGAAACAGCTAATTTTGTATTATTATTATTATTTTGAATTTATTAGTTATAATTGGTTTTAATTCTTGTAAACAATATGTCATGTTGATATTAGTTATTAGTCATATAGTCGCCAGGCATATTTTTGTTTTTAGCTTTATCATATATGGCAAAATAGAAATTAAATTCTATTTAAAAATAAAATTGATCACAAAATCAAGCAAGAGGTGATTTAAAAATTTCTTGTAGCACTGTTAGTAATGCTATGCTACTAAAGTAACATATATCATGTAAAATGCAAGTATTAATATAATGATAGATAAAAAAAAGGACTATCAAGGGATGAAAAGATAATAATGTTAAAAAGATTATGTATATGAGAAACTTGATTTTAAAGATGATAGATAATGATAGCCATTTGACACTGATTATTCACATTTTAAATAATTTTCCTTTTATGATATAAAAATATTATTAAAATGTATAGTTTTAATAATAGAATTATGTTCTTAAGAAGTTTACAGTCTTTCAAATAGTGAATTTTTCTTTACCATTTTTTCATTCTCTGCTTGTTTAAACAAACTTTGTATTATTATTATTTTTTTTTTATTATCATTAGGAATATGTAAATAACAAGCCAAAAATAAAAGAAGAAATCAAACCTAGCTGTGCAGGATCAACTAAATCCTTTTCAACAAATGATATAAAAGTACCAATATCTAAATTGACCAACACAACTAATATACCTAGTTGTCAGAGTGGTATTTCATTTACGTCTTCACCTATGTGTTCTTTAGGAAAGAATACTAGACCAATCTTTCTTCATGCTAATATTGCTCATCTACAGAAAGCTGCTGCTGCTGCTGCTGCAGCTTCAGCTATTGGAAATCCTCCAAAAACAGAAATGGAAGAAGGTATATATTTTATCAATATTATAATTATTAAATCATTGCAAAAATATATAACAAAAATTTCATGCAAAATTAGATTTTCTTGAATTTTATTGTTAAATGAATCATCCCTTATAAATTTTAGATGATGTTTCTGATCAAAGTAGCACTTCAGTCCTAGCTACATTGGCTGCCTTAGCAGAAGCTACTTCATCACATACAGGTAAATGTATTAAATTCTAATGGAAAGAGTTTTTAAACTTTAAAATCAGATATTTTTATTATAAATTTTATCAAAATTTTCTTAAACAAATATAATAATATTAACTAACTATAACAACAACAACAACATAAATTTAAATATTCTAATTAGAATCAAAATAAATTATCTTCCTTATATATTTAATTAATCATAATGAATTTTTAGAACTTCATTAAAAATGATTTTATGTATTTAGTAGTTGTTTTTCCATCAGTGAAATGCCAATGTAAATGTGAGAAATCACATAATGATTAATGAATAGGAAAAATTTAACCAACACACTATTGATAGTAACTATATTTTACTATAGAATAATAATGTATTCAAGTGCATTATGAAAATAATGTGCATTTCCATACTAAACTTTGTTACAAAAAGTAATTACTAAGATGCCTTTTAATGATCAAAATACAATAGTATTTTTTATAGAATGATTGTTTTATACTGGAAAATTTAGTTTCTCTCAATAGAGTATAATCAATATAAATATGAAAATAAGATTGTTTGTACTAAAAATTACTGTGTATATATCGTTATAACATATAGTGACTATCATTAGTAAAATGCAATTACTGTGGTTGGAATGAAAATAGATTATATGATGACAATGGTGGTAGTTATTTCTTTTATATACAGTATATATATTGATTTTTATTATCCATTTATCTATTTTCAAACTGTCAGAAATATCACATAATTTAAATTTTGAAAAATTGTTACATATTATTCAAAGCTATCAATACATACTTGTTGATACAATAAGCTTGCTTTTACATACAGTTTTTGCAAATATTTTTAAAATTTAAACCATTAACCTACACCATACATGAACAACTTGCTTTTACAGACTATGTAGGTCAAAAAATGCACTAGACGCAAGTATTAAAACATTTTTA
>WUQG02435982.1:0-37087 GCA_011317285.2 Androctonus mauritanicus
CATGCTTTCGGTTCTGGACCGTTATAGACGTTTACTGGCTCGAGTGATCTAAATCTCTAGTGATTCGATATGCGTGGATATTACCTATAATTATGTATATCTATTAAAAAAAGAGAAAAGGCTAGAATTTATCTTTTAAAATCGTGAGCATTATACCTTTCTAACGACTTTAAACGAGGCCGGAGATGAATGGCATGGCGTAATTGCAACCGTACAACGAGAACATATCGTAATGCAACTATAACGTAAAATACATTAATTATTTTGATGAGAGAATGTAGCAAACAATCTGTAATTTCTGTTCGTGTTCTACCTCTTCCATCCCTCCTACTTCTCAACTTCTCCATTATTTTCCCCCGCATCACCCCTTTTCCTCTTGTTCCATCCTTCTTTATATTCACTTCCCTCTTCTATAGTCACAAGTCTATTATTATGTTAAGTAAAATAGTTATTCCTTAATTGAATTTTATTCAAATTTCATCAACATTCTCAACAGAATTTCATTCCAAACGCAGAAAGATAATTCATAATTGAATTTTATATACTTGGCAAAGATCGAAGTACAGAATGGAGAGTTAAAAATTATTTTGTTCGAGTCAAATTTTATTCTATAAATTCAGTTTTTCTGTGAACGTTTCTCGAGAGAAAAGAAACGAAACTAAAAGTGGAGAGTTTCTACTATGCAATAAAGCTCTTGTAGCCAGAGATATAAATAACCCATGAGAATTTATTAAAGAAGGAATATCCTTCGATGTTAAATCATGCAGACAGACATATTAAGATATCTTTCATAATAATTCTCAATCAATCTCTACGTATCACTTATAAAATTCTTAATATTAGTAACTAGCTATTTTTATCTTTTCGTTCAATTTTTTTTTATTCTAATTCATCTGGAGTGTAAAGATGTAGAAAAATGATCCCAAGGAAAAGTATGAATGTGTAAATCTTCTATTTCTTAGGAATACTTTAATCTTATTACCCATATTACAGAAGAAAAATAGATAATGTCATTCTTTATCAGTCACCATACAGGTTTTGCTATGACAGGGCCATATGTCACATAAAGTCAGTAGGCGAAGGATTGCCGTTATTCGCTCCTAGCAGTTTCAAATATTTTAACTAAAATATGGCAGTTGGTTGGCTCGAAAACATGCGATATATCTTACTATTATTTATATTGGTTTTGGTAAACCATCAAGCCATGTTTAATGCTTCGGAAATTGTCAACTTCTTTATATGACTTGTGTCCTGCTAATCTTTCTTTCTGTGCCATCCGGCTCTTCGATTTTGTTGTTATTTTTTTTTTGGTTTTTGGATTTAGCGGGATGTTTTAGTTTATTTTTCTCCTCTTCTTATACTTAGGATTATCTTTTTGTTTGTCGTTTCTTCTACTTTTCCTACTAAAGTAGATGCATTCCTCCTCAGCATCTTAAATTCCTTTTCGAGCTTCCGAGCATCTTATAAAGATAGTAGTAAGAGTAATTGTGAATAAATATGGACATAATTCTGTTAGAGAGCTACATATTTCATTGTCACTAGTCTCTTCTCTATTATCTAATCTTAACACGCAAATATGATGCATTTTCATATTCAGAATTCTTTCATCTTTACACTACACTTTTTTTTCTTAGATTTAATGAGCTGTTTTAGTTTGTTTTTCTCCTCTTCATATATTTAGAAATGTCTTTTTATTTATAATTTCTCTTACTTTTCCTCCTAAGTAACATGTTTTCATCCTCAACATCTCAAATCGTTTCAGAGTTACTCTTGGGCTTCTGAGCATCTTTTGAACCACAGTGGTAAGAGTAATTGTGAATAAACACGGAGATAATTCTATTAGAGATCTATATATTTTATTATCATCAGTCTTTTCTCTATTATCTAATCATAACACGTCAAATATGACACATTCTGATATTCAGAATTCTTCCATCATTAGTCTACTTTTTTTTTGGATCTTTTACTTTGCAGATAAGATATACTTCATTACCCATTTATTCTTCTATTCAAAATTCTGATCAATATCTAGAAATGACCTAACACTTCTCCGATATCTGTTTTATTTTATGTAGACACTCCGAAGATAATGATGCTTCAATCGATACATTTGTACTGTTTCGAAAATGATGCGGAAAAATAGATTTATTTATTAAAGTATCCATTTTCCTCTTCGTCTAATTTTGAAATTTTTAGACTAATTTTAACTTTTTTTTTTTTTTAAATCTGTTTTCTTGAGTTAAATACGCGATATGAATCGCTACTAAAACTACTACCTCGTATCGGTCAAAGCTCGTTTAAAAAGCTTCCTTTTTAGTTCAAAAATTGAAAAGAATTTTTTTCCTTCCTTTGTTAGAAACATACCAAACTTAAAAAAAAAAAGAAGAAAAGTAAATCTTAAACAAGATTACAAATAAACCATAAATATATTTTTAAAGAATTATTTTTGCGTTTTCTAAAACTTTCGACATCTGCAGAGACAAGTTGATGGATGTCTTAAGGTTTTAGAAGATTACTCACCATTTATAATCGAAATTCACCGATATTGAAGGTAATAGAATTCTCAGTCGTTTACCTATTGGCTTAACATCTACTTTCGATAGAAAAACATTTCGATTTTTAGAAAAGTTAAGCGAAATTTCTTTTAGATATATCATTCTTTCAATTCGCACCATCATTGAATTAAATCTCGACTTTTTTTTTTTCTTTTAAAGAAAACCGTTTCAAACTAAAGAAAATTCTACATTTTAAATGCATCTTTGTCGTTTTCTAAACTCTCATTAGCATGTTTTTCTATATTTAAATAAGGCTAAAATAATCTTGCAAAGTGCAGAATGTTTCTGCGATAATCCTATCGATTATCATTCGCATGCCACAAAAAAAAAAAAAAAACTCTTGTATAAAGAAAGATATTCTCTCTTACTCTCGTATTTCTTGTAATTAATCGTGTTTTATGTTTATAATGTTATAAATCTCTTATAAATGTTGCTAATTTATGCAATTTTTGAAATAATTAGTTCGATTGTTATCCAGTTTATTTATATATCCATTTAATTGGCATCATCATTATATTAAATTTCTCTTTTTTATTCGTATATTTAAAAGAAAATCATTCAAACTAAAATTACAAATTAATTAGCACATTTTTCTGTATTTAAATAATGCTAAAATAATATTGCAAAGTGCAGAATGTTTCTGCGATAATCTCTTATCGATTATCATTCGCATGCTATCAAAAAAAACTCTTGCATAAAGAAAGATATTCGCTCTTAAGCTGGTATTTCTTGTAATTAATCGTGTTTTACGTTTATAATGTTATAAATCTTTTAAAAATTGCATAAATTAGCAACATTTATAAAATAATTAGCTCGATTGTCATCCAATTTTTCTGCACGTCCATTTAATTGGCACCATCATTGAATTAAATCTTTCTTATTTGTATATTTAAAGGAAAATCATTCAAATTAAAGAAAATTACAAATTAATTAGCATAGTTTTCTGTGTTTAAAATAAGGATAAAATAAACTTGCAGAATGCAGAACTTTTCTGCGATAATCCTATCGATTATCATTCGCATGCTATTAAAAAGAAAAGAAACTAGCGCATAAAGAAAGATATTGCACTCTTTACGTTCTTGTTGCTTATAATTAAGCGTGTTTTACACTTAAAACATCATAAATCTCTTAAAAATTTGCATAATCCTCAATATTTATGCGATAATTCTCTCGAATATCAATTTTATCCGCAGTTTCCGAATCACCTTTCGAGTTTAAGCGAACAGAATTAAAACCGATAAAAATAACTTAAAATTTTAATAGAACTTCTACGATAATTCAATCGATTATCATCCTGGAAGACGTAAAATTCTTGCACGGCGA
Organism: Androctonus mauritanicus; assembly: GCA_011317285.2. Taxonomy (NCBI): domain Eukaryota; kingdom Metazoa; phylum Arthropoda; class Arachnida; order Scorpiones; family Buthidae; genus Androctonus; species Androctonus mauritanicus. The sequence continues at coordinate 3,879 of WUQG02435982.1, forward strand.
ACATGTGGCAGAAATAATCACTGTCCACTTGTTTTGCTCCATTGATGATTAATCATCTTTTGTGTTACATAAATAATTGATTATACCGTTCTATATTTCAGTGATAATTGATTATCCTGTCTTATATTTCACTACGTATAATCAATAGATTATCCAGCTCACCTACCAGAAGAGATAATTATTGATTTTCATATTTTATGTCACACCGAAAGATAATTATTTCTTGCATGTTTCGTTCCATTATCGAGAACAAACAATTATCTTCATTCCAACGGGGTCTATGTAATCTAGGATAAATTTCATTAATTATTAATAAGGAACAGACGTGATCGTTAATTATCCTTCTATTAATAACCGCTGATAGTTTTAATAGCTTATAAACCTTTAAAGAGCATAAGGTTAGTTAGATGATAATGTTTTTAAAAATATATCTGCAGATAATCGATCATAATTAATAAGATAAACGTTAGAACATCCGCATGATTTATTATTATTATTTTTTTTAAATAACAAACGAGGATGTTTAATAATAAATAATCTGTTGTAAATAGAAAACTATTTTTGTTTCTGGAAAATCGATTATCCATTTTCAACTATAGTCACGAAGATAATCGATTATTCTATATGCACTATATATAGACGTATATATACAGTAGAGTACAAACGTTTCGTATTCTATGCCAAGGATAAGTTGTTATCTATCATCGAAAAGTGAGCGATTATCCACGAACATGAGGATAATTGATTATGCACATCCAGAAAGATAAAAGAAAAAAGTGAAACGTCAGTCGCCAAATGAAAATTATACTTTTTTTTCCTTTTTCTTTCTTTCTTCCAAACAAAACGAAAAAAAAGTAAATTTATATATCAATATTTTGTGAACAATTAATAATACTTGGAAATGTTTGCTGCTACCTTAATAATAAATATTATTCACGCACAATATGCACTTTTTTTTAATATATAAATTTTTTTTTTCCTCGACGTCAAATTACACGCAAGAATAACAATTACCTTCTTGTTCAAAAATAGTGATTGAAAAAGGAAGTCTCGTTTCATTTCTTGAATTCAATACTTGGAATATTTTTCATTCAGTATGTATTTTTTTTTTCTTCACATTTTTTAATGAAGCTATCTGGTCAACAATAACAATACAAATGACTTTACAATGCTAGGTGACGTGGTAAGAACGATAAAGAATATGGTTACGGGTCATTATTCATCTACATTTTTTATTTTTTATTCTTCTACATAAATTTTCGCATATAAAAAGTTTAAAAAGTGTAATAGTAATTTTAACTTTTCGTGTGAATAAATTATTATTAAGATACTTGCTGAAAAGTATGAAAAAATTGCGATTGAAATGAATCCATTTATTACGTCATAATGCATTAAGTTGTAGACGAAACATTGTTACGTTATAATCCATTTCAGCGTCATAATATGTTTCATATCACTATCATGCCATAATATACTTCATATCATTGTTACGTCATAATATATTTCACATCACTGTTGCGTCACATGTTTCATATCATTGTTAGATCATAATATGTTTGATATCGCTGTTACGTCATAATCTACTGTTAAATCATAATACGTTTTTATGCTGTAGATTTCGTTGTTGTATCCATTCATTGTTACGTCATAATCGATTTACGTATTATGATTGTTCCATATACGATAATTTAAACAAGCTTAAAGTATTATTACGCAAATTAATTCTTTTTTTTTTTTGTTTATTTTTTATGTAATATTTTTTCAATTTTCTTACGTTGAAAATAATTTATAAAAGAATTTTCTAACTTCCGTATTTGTTTTCTTTGTTTACAAAGAAACAGAAACTAGAAAACCTTAGTAATTTGTTTTAAAAAGTCATCTCCTTGATGATGTTTTGATGTAAAATTTTGAAATATTTGTTTTTTAAATTAGCAAAAATATCTCGAGATTAGAGTCTTCTTTATGTACGAAACAGCCATTGGGAGTAGTCTTCTTCATATCTAAAAAAGCTCATTTCTCTGCTCGCATTTTTTTTTTTCCTCCTCATCATTTTTAAAGGCGATAGCTGGTGAATATGAACAGGTGACTTTTTAATCCTTAATACTGCGATAAAAATAAAAGAAGAAAAAGAAGAGGAGCGATATCCACGTCACAATTTTTCGTCTACAGATATTTTTACAGATAAACTTTAAAAAAATTTATAGTAATATTATTAAAAAGTCGAAACACACGTACCATAACTCTATTTTTAATTTTATTGCTGGTGTTGGTTGTAACATCCACCAATATTGGTTTTCCGAGTTGGTTGAACATCCTAGGATTAGAGTCACCATGTTGGATGCTATTAAGGTAGGATCCGGTTAATCCTAGCAAAAAGATACACGCTGTCACTACAGGATTGATTCTTTAATAAGCTGTGACAACCCAACCGACCACCCACTGCGTAAGTAAAAAAATTAAAAAAAAAAATGAAGAAATGTATTCGTATCCGATATTAAGATTTATAAGAAAGAAAATATGAGGTAGAGATGAAGGATATTGAAAAATAATCGTTAAATTCTTACTTAAGTTATTCAATATTTTAAAACGTCTAAAGAGATTTATGGACGAGTTGACAGGCCGAATATAAAAAAGAATAAAAAACAATATGGCTCTAACTTTGTAGTATAGTGATTTTCGTCATTTTATTCCAGTTTTGACTAATTTCTCTCGGGTTTTGGGGATTATTCTCTTAATAAATCTTTCTTCTACCATTTTTTTTTTTTTTTTTTTTTTTTTGCAAAGTGAAGTGGCCATTCTTCTCCCTCCTTGCGTTTAGTTTTTATGAGTTCATCGGAAGCTCGGGATGACTAGCATCTCTTTGCTTGCATCTCTATCTTTATTATCTCTATTTTACCGTATTTTTGAGAGATTTATACGAGATAAAACAGCATAAAACTCATATTCTACCATATTTTTTTTTCTTTTTACTTCTCTATTTCCAGATACGTTTCTGTAAGCTAGAGATGAAATCCGTCCTTTCGGCATTCCGCTCTCTCTTTTCAAAAAAATTAATTTAATTGTTCTCTATTCATTTAAAGTCTCGTGTCAATATTTTAATCGGAAAATTTTTAATTCTCTTTGTTCTTTTAGGATGCGCAGATTGAATGGAAACAACAAAGCAGAACAGCAAAGGAAAATAAAATTAAAATACATATATATAAAAAAAAGTTAAATTCCAGAGAGGCTTTTTGTTTCTAATCCTTATTCAAACAGATTTAGATCAGAAACATTTACATTGATTGCGCTCAGAAAAATAGCATTTCTTTACAAAAGAATCTTTCTAATTACGTAAATGGGGTCGATTCTCATTGATAAAGCAGAAAAATCAAGTTATGTGTATGTATGTACATATATATATAACGCACACATATAAACAATTAAAAAAAAAAATGCTTTATCTGTGATTATTTTTATATTGCAATGGAGTAGGAAGCAAATTTTTTGGTAGCAATTTTTATTAAGTGAAAATAAAAACTGAAAAAAATTATATTTTCAGATTGCTTTCTTTTTCCTCATCGGGATAACATGATCGTTAGGTCAGGAATATTTCAGAAAGAATTTAATATAAAATTTACCTTTAAATATTTTATGGGGATAAAAGCTTCATCTTTTGAACTTCTTGGCTGAGATATTTTAATAATAGTTATTATTGATGATGAATTTCACGGAAAATTTTTATAAATTTTGTAAGTTACTTTCTTTAATTTTTTAAAGGTTTTCTAAAATTTCGTAAAGGTTTTTTTTTTCTCAAATGTTTTCCTTAAAATTCTTTTCTGTACATTTTATCGAATTTTCTTTAAAAATGGTGCTCGTTAAAGCTTGTTTGTCCCTAAATTTTCAAGTCTTATAAATTTCCCTAAAATTCGAAGGAATTTTTTTCAAATACGGTTTTTCCCCCCTGACTATTTTTTATATCACAAGTATTTTCTAAACTGTGTTTACTTCAAAACTTTTATAGCATTCTCTTAAAATGTTATTTTTTATAAATTTTCAAAATATTCTTATAAATTTTTATGAATTTTGAGGGAATTTTCCCCGAGTATGCTTTTTCCTTCACTTTTTCTTTTATTTTCGTAAACATTTTTTATAAACTCTGTTTATTTAAAAAAATATTTTATAGAATTCTCTTAAAATAAGTTTTTTTAACAATTATTTTCCCTAAATTTTCCAAAATATTCTTGTAAATTTCTATAAAATTTTAAAGAGTTTTCCTGGATTATGTGTTTTTTCCTTGTACTGTATTTTCGCAAATATTTCCTTTAAACTTTGTTTATTTCGAAATAGTTTTTTCAAAAACACGCATTAATTAATTAGAACGTTTGTTTTGGGGAAAAAATTTTTCGCTAGCGAAAGTACGAAAGAGCTCGACATCGTAGTCGTTAGTTTCGTCCAATTTTTATTGGCAAAATTTGCCTCGTAAAAGTTGAAGACATTAAAGACAAAGTAAAAAGGAAAGAGAAAAAAATTGTTTGAACAACAGGGTATTTATGAGGTAAAGTCATTATGGGTGACAAGTGACTTTGTTGGTCATAAATGATGACTGAAAAGGTAATAAGCGTAAAATTTCCTCTTCCAAACACCACCCTAAAGATATAAATCACTTCTTATTCTCAAGGGATAGTTTTTTCCTCATTCTTAACTTTGAACTTCAAAGCATTGCCCTAAGTGCTATTCATCTTCATATTGCGTTGCTTATACGTCAGTGTATGGTATCTTAGCAACTGTTGCTAAGTAACTATAGTGTGAAAAGATACTTAGGTCCGAAAACTTGATTAATACACTTATCATATATCTGATAAGAAGTGTTGATAATGATTCTTTTTTTATATAAGGAAACATTAATTTTACTACTACCTTTTCAGAAATTCATTCGCGTACGTAATCCTTTTAACGTTCGCGTAAATTTTATTAACCTTTAAACCAATCAAAATTCGCAAATCGTTTCGGAATAATTTTTACGCGGTTATACATTTTAATAAATCAAATTATAAAATCTAAAAAAATTTAAATTTTAAAAATTTAATAAGTGAAATATTAACATTTGTTTATTATAAATTAAATTATACAGTATTATAATTATTACAATTATCATATAAATAATTTAATAATAATAATAATTTTATTTTTAACAGATTTTTTTAATTTTTATTTAATTTTCTCAGTATTTCGCTTGCATATATGTTTTTCAAGAATTTTAAATTGTTATTTTAAAATTTTTAACAAGTAAACAGTTACAAATAGTTACCGAATAAATATTAGATGCGCGCACTTCGTAAAAGCATATGGGAAAAAAGTAAAAAATTTAAAGTTTAATAAATGAAAGCGAGTTGTTTCACACTCCTGAAGCATACCTAGTAGGTAAAATAAATCTAGAGTATTACTCCCGGCTACAGGATTAGAAGGCCAGGAGATAAAGGTAAGCGTCAGGAAATGGGACCAGACTAATCTACAGAAGTGCTAACACGAAGGTTGTATTCTTATCATTTTTATTTTAGCACCAATATTCGTCAATACATCAATTTGTATTATCTAAATCTTGCACAGTTGTTCGGCTATTATAACAAGCTATAGATTACTCTAGGTGAAGAAAACTGTGAGGCTGTCATTTTTAGCCATCAACTATTGATGTCAATAAGTTATTTTTTGACATGTTTTCTGAAAGATTTACACTGAAGAAAAAGATTTTTACTTATTGAACAAAATTTAATACAATATATCAAATGAAATATTAAATGAGCGTAAAAACAACAACAAAAAAATTTTTTGTTCCTCTTTCATCCCTTTCAAACAATAATGAATACTGACAAAAGGAATAAAATAAAAACCTTTACGATTTAATATTTTATATTATATGTTGTATTAAATTTTATTTAGTTCTGCTTAGTTTTTTTATTAGTTTCTTTATCCAGTTTTTTTTTTTAAAAATGCTCTTTCTACTGCAGGAAAAAATTTAGATGTGGTAAATAAGTGCGTGTTTCTGTACACTAATCATAATAATAATAACGGTAATGTGCTGAAAACATCGATCAATCGAATATATCGCTATATCTAACAAATAAAAATATATATTTCTTTTGTTAATTCGGTAGAATTACTATTGGAAACTTTACCTCTGTTAGCATTGCATTGGCAGTACGCCAGCAGCACACACAACATGTTTGGCATAAGTGAACGAGTGCAGAGGTAGGAATCGAACCTGGGATCATTGACTTCAAAAAGAGACCCCGGTAAACGCACTTAGTAGAAACAACAATTGGACTTGGAATCGAAACCTCCATCAATTCAGATGGCGATGTTGACCTGAATACTAAGAAATGAAGACCGAAGAAAAAATACATTAAAAGTTAAAATTGCTTCCGTACGTCATCGATAGAATAAAATACATTTTAAAATATTCTTCTTCTTTTTTTTATATTTTAAACGACTTTGATTTTATTTACATTATAAATAAGTAGATTACATAATATTCTAAATTCCTAATTTAAGATGGGATTTATAGTAAACGGAAGTTCATAAAAAAAAGCGATTTTATAAAGTGTAAGTCAAACACCGGAAAGGAATTAAATATTTATGGGAAATTCTTAAAATTTTTTTTATGAAAACGTTCACGGATGGCATAAAAATGCGCGATTTAAAGTTTACGAGCTCTCATTTATATATTATTTGTGGTTTTTGGGAGATTTTCGACCATTACACAACGTGTTGTAATAAAACCAAAAAGAAAAAATATCAAAACGATGTTGTGGTAGAAAAGAAAGACTCTCTCTCTCTCTCTCTCTTTCTCTCTCATATTATAAACAATTTCGTCTCTAGAGTTCTTTCAACAGCATCATTCATGTTAAAATAAAACAGAGAAGCAGCTAGTGTCACTTAAAGAGCCCGATCATACCCCCTATCCGAGCATCCCCTCAGGGGATAATTTAGATAAATCATGTCAATGTGGTAAATCCAACATAAGGTCCAAGTGTGTTTTGTACCTTTTCGCCCCCCAGGGATTTATTGTCAGTGATGAATGGCTGTATTCAATTGCATTGCTAAAGTACAACTCGCGATCAGCAACGACGAAAGCTTAAGAGAATTTAAATTTAACGTAGCTCTCTATATATAAATATATAAATTTTTTATATATGACACTTCTTTAAAAGAAAATAAAAGGGATTTTTTTTTATCTGCCATTCATAAAATTTTAATTGTTTTTATTTCTTTTTACCTTTCTTCCAGATTGTCTACACCTTCAACTTTATCGTGATAGTAAAGACAAATGTAAAAATGGACCCACTAAAGCGTCTTTATCTCTGGAAGGTTTTTTGGGGATGGAAACTGGGTTTACCTTGGATAAAGAAAGCAACACCATGGCTCTCATTTGCTCGGAAGTTGTTGTTATTCTTGCCTTTGATTCTAGAGAATTGTTGATACAATGGCAAGTTAAAATACGTTCTAATCTCGTTGAAGGTAAGTAATTTATTCTTTACGCAATTTTAAGTGCTTGGGAATTGCTTCACGAATATTTTCATCCTTGTTTTAAAAATATTAATAAGTGTCTTTGGCAGTAAAAAAAATTAGTGTGCATTTTTTTCGTTCTTAATTGAAACGTCCCCAAGAAAAAATATATATATGTATATTTTTTCTCGTTGTCTAATTAAACTTATTACAGTTCCAAGTAAAACGTAGGAAATTAATGTCTGGTTTTTACCAATATTCATCTTTTGCTGACAAGAAAAACGAAATAGAAGTTGGAAAATCCTCTAGAGAAATGATACCGAAGAGAAAAACTTACCAACGTTGGTCAATTAAGTGATGTCGCAGTTGACTGCTCAACCTCTCTTTCTCTGTTGATAATTTAACAAAAATATAATCAGCAAAGGCATCTGATGGAATGTAAAAACCTCAACTTCAACTCATGGTTTTGCACTTTAGTAACAAGCATAATATGTCTTCATTAACTTTCATTCCTGTCAAAGCATCTTCTTCTTTATGCACAGGAGCTTCACAGAAAAGACGATTTCTCAGGGGTCAAAATTTTTTTCCTTGTCAGAAACTGCATTTTTTTCTCTTTATCTTGGTTTCTAATCGTAATTAATTTCTCTGTAGGGTTAATTTAGTTTTTCTTCTTACACTTTTGGATTATTTTATCCTCTCTACGTTAATATCTTTTTCTGTGTTTGCATTTGTTCTTACTGTCTTAAGTAGAAGAAAGAAAAAAAATCAATTTGAAATTTGACGAGGAAGCGATCTTGCTAAGAATGTTTATCAATGATACCAACTGATATGTATATTTAACGAATTTTCTTCTAAAGTTAGTTTTATTTAATTTTATCATAAATTTTAATTCTCGTGTTTGTTTTTCATAATTAAAATTTTGATGGTTTTCTAAAATTCATCAACATTTGAATTTTTTCTTGTAGATTTCTTTCAATTACTGATTAATTTTAAATAAGTTTTGATTATTAATTTATAACATAAATAATTATTTTTTTTATTAATTTTTTTTTAATTTTAGATCAGCAGTTCTTAGTCCAAGTCAGTCACGTTCCTCTAAAGAGTAAAATTGCTTGTGGCCCAGCTAGACTTCATCTGCAGGATTATACATTCTGTTTAACATCTAATGTACCGCCTAGATTACTAAGTACATGGCCCATCAAAGAATTAAGAAGATTCGGTGTGGTGGACGGAAAATTTTGCTTCGAAGGTGGTTCCAGATGCGGAAAAGGTAAAAAGAATTACTCGTCGCATACGAGTTTAAACGTTTAAATTATAAAAGTTTTAACTTATTAAAGGAGAAGGTGTACACGTCCTGCTTACAAATCAAGCAGAAGAACTGGCCCAGGCTTTCGAACTTGCATCAAAAGGAAAATTGCTTAGAAAACGAAAGTTGCCATTAAGAAAGCATTCCGGTGGGTTGAAAACTGTGCAAATTAAATTTTCATTTTAATTGGTTAAAAGTAATTAAATATTAATTTACAGTAATGGAAAGTTCTACTTGCGGTTCGATTCATCCGAAATATTATAAGAATACAGAAAGTTCAACAAACAGAGTTCAAAACAAAGATAACTGCGATGCATGTTCGGTGCATTTGTCAAGTGAAAAGAAAGAAGACACGTATATGCCTCGAGCCCCTTGCAGCGAGCATTATAGATGGATGGGTTCAGAATCGCAAAGTGGAGAAAATGATGAAGTATCGCTAACATTACACAACTTCCATTTGCCTACTCAGAGATATTCTATTTTTGGAAGGTTAGTTTTTGTTTTCACTTATCTGTATACATTATAAGACTTATAAAGTTAAAACTTTACTATATTAGCAGATCATTATGTCATTGCTCAAAGTGTGGTAGACAGTATTACAGGAGAGACGGAATGCCAATTAGTGAAAGAGCTACTGATAATGAAGGATTTACTCCCAAGTGGACGATGGACTTAGCCGTCTTAACGCAATCACAGCATAGTAGAAATCCGCCTAAGGACAGATCTTCAATATGTTCTCAGAGCAGTGCCACAAGCAGTAGCAGCAGTGGTACAGCTTCTTCCGATTATTCTGTTCCTAGGTCCGCAGTCGACGGATTTTACGACCGTCCCCGTACCGTGCATCATTCAGGTACAACACCACCTAAAAGTCCAACTAAAGTACACCAAAGTGCTGCAGACTGTGTTTGTCAAAGATGTCACAGGGAGCGATTACCCGTCATATGCTCTTGTTGGAGTACATTACCGGTATCTGTGCTTAGGGTATCTGAGAATGCACCAGATGCAAAGGGTCAAAGCAGATCTCCTTCACCCAAAAAGCCAACACACAAAGAAGACTCTTCATGTACTTGCAGGTTAAATCCTTACGTTCACTACGCTGTTCCTAGAAATGTCATATGTCGAACTAATTGGAAAGTATGTGAATAAACTTAATTAAATTTTTATATAACTCATACTATTCTAGTGTTTTTTTACTATAAAAATATATCATTTTTTTCTGTTAAATTTGCAGGAAAATATTTCAGAACTATCTGAAGTGGAACAGGGCAAAAGAACATCCACAGCTGGCGAAGATTACGACATTCCAAAAAAGCTAAAGGTACAATAAACGCGATAATAATTTTATTAAGGTGTTATATTCTTCTTTTTTTAATAATTTAGAATTTTATTATTAAAATAGGAAAATAAATTGGATGGGAGGACCGAATCTGAAGATAATGCACATACGTGTGATTGCCATAAAATTATGTTATTGAGAAAAAATTCCTCGGAGAGTGGCAGTTCCTTCGTGGCTGTTCCACTTTTGTTAGATCGATCGTTACCATGTGTTACCGAATCGGCTAATAAACAACGTAGTAACATCAGAAATATCTGTCATACTTGCACTAATGTACGTAAAGAAGATGTACAGTCGGAAGTTAGAACCTCCAATCCGGATTACGCTAATATGAGGTTTATCGAGACTTTGAGGTTGTACGAAAACGTGTGTTGTATAGTTGCTCCCACTAAGAGTGATAATCAGAAGGAACATAGCAAAATTATCTCTAAAACTCTTCCACTGTATAAAGATTCTCGAGGTAATTGGCATTGCCCGGGTTGCAGGATTGCTAGAGGTAAAGGTGAAACTAAGAGGAACGTTGCTAACATTTATGAGATAATGTCTTACTCTTCTAGCGAGAAAGACGATGATAATTATTTAGAAATGCAGCCTGTTTATTGGGAATCATCGAATAAAACTGAAGTAGTCAAAGAAGAATGTAAATCAGATTCGGAAAGAAATGTTGAAGCAAAAAGTAGTGCAGAAACTTTACCATTAAGACCGTTCATGCCCTTCTTGTTACCATGCCAAAAGAAGAAATCGGCTGAAGAATCGGAATCCGAAGACACAGAAATTACTGAAGATATACCAGGTAGATCGGTTAGATCGAATTCTTTAGGAGATCTGAAAAAGAAGGTTTTGTTAAAAACATCTTCGGAGAAAACAGAAGGAACTTCTTCAGTGGATGAAGCCAGCTTTCAGATAATGGGTAGCCCTAAATTAACACCTGTAAAGAAGCACACATTACTGTCCAAACTAACTTTAAGATCGAAAGAAAAGTCATTCAGCACAGATGAGATATCTCCTCCGTCTTCAGTTCCATCCACTCCAAACAACATGTTCCTCGAAACGTTGCACAAATATCCGTTCCATAAATCAGCAGATTGTGTTCAGTTAAAGGAAAACTTCTCGGTATCCGAAGAAGATCTGACGATAGATCACGATAGCTATCATTCTAGAGACAGCGAAGGAAGGCCCGTTATAAAGAGATCTTCTAGCGCACCTTGCAAACCTAATACTAAAATTAAATCGAATTCTTGTGATTCTGGTATATCAACCACATTATCTAGACGCGTGGAAACGGGTGAAGATAATAAGTATTCGACCGAAGAAGGTAATATCGTATCGACTGACTTAAAATTATCGTCAAGTAATGCAGATCAGGTGCAGCAATCTTGCTGTCACGTTCAGGCCAAAGGACTCGAAGGTACCTCTAAGGCTTTACTTGTAACAGGTAATTGTTTTTAACAACTTCTAGAGAGTTTTGGTGTGAAATAACGATAAAAATTCGTTCTTATTTTTTTCTATTTTAGAGTGTCGAAAATGTCATCACTTTCTGACGTCTCCAGAACACTTTCTATTATTGGATACTGGAGCGACAGCCAGCAGCAGCTCTTCTTCGGATATCAGTGATTACATCGAAACACTCTCTCTATGTTCCAGAAGTAGTAGTAGCAGTGGGAGTAGTGATTACATGAGGGCTGCAGACGTTTTTGGCACCAAAGGACCGGTATTCTGTACAAGCGCTCTAAGGCCACGATCCGGAAAAGAGTATCATATGGTTGACAGATTGACATTGCACGATACCGGACAGTTCGTATTGGCCACCCACGACAAGACATGTCCCAACTGCGAAGCGCAAGACACATCAGACGTCAAAGAAGGTACAAGTTGCAAGACTAATTCCCCTTCACCGGGCTACGTTAGTTCTTCACCTGGAAATTTAGAGTGCGTATGTTCGCCGTCTAGTCAACATCATTTCGTCTTTCCCAAAGACGATAAAGAGCTAAACTATCTTCAAGTCAACGTGGAAGATCAGGAATCATCCGGCGAGATACACAAGTACGGGATGGTGCAATACGCTGTTATAGACGTGCTGGCTACAACGGCCGCTCAAAAACTTTGCACTGAAAGAGCCCACGAGAGACAAGAAGCAACGGAAGACGATAACAATCCTTAATTATCATCATCATCATCCTTTAATAAGTAGTTTCTAGTAATTAATGAATCGAGAATGTTTACAGTTTCTTTCCGAATCCCAGATACACTATTCTTACACGCATGATTCTTGTAGAGCACCGAGTTTTTTCTAGTATAAAGCCAATACTGGTGCTTTTCTTAAGCCTTTTACTCTCATAATAATATGAAAAACAAATTATATAAAAAAAAAACAACATATAAATATAAATATATATATAAAGACCACCATGATGATGAACTCTTCATAGAACCGTATTTATTAGTTTACGATCTGGTCCTAGAGAGGAATCGATTTTTACAAAAACCAAGTTCTTTTTTAAAAAATATAAAAAAAAAATTAATTTATAATGACAATATTTATAAACGAAACCCATACAGAATTTTTTAAAATTGTTTAATTTTTATATTTCTTTTTTATAATAATTTATTTTATATATGTATATATATATATAGGAAGTCGACAAAACACCAATCTTTTCGTTTAGCTCCAAGGGGTATTTATGGGTTTATATATATATATAAATGCGTGCAATTTAGGGATCAATGTAGTTAAGCCACTTAAACATATCATAAATTAAAGTTAAAAATAAAAAAAAATGTGTATGTAAAATTAACTAAACATATCTCCAAAATAATTACGTGGCAAAAATTTTTTTGGTGATCTACAACTCCGATGACGTCTATGGTGTTAATGTGTTTAGTAGGCGATCTATTCAGGTAAATATGTTAAAATTTAAATAATTTTTGGTGATATCAGTGCGTGTTATCGATGCATACGTGCAACACGCTCGACTTCGGAGCGGTAGATCACCACTAGACAATTAAATAAAAAAATTCAAAAAAAATAAAGAAGTTTTCTTTATCTTTCTCACCTTGGGTGAGAAGTTTCATTAATAATAATAATAATAATAATAATCATGATAATAATAATAATGATAATGATAATGATAATAATAATAATGATAATCTCTTTTAGGAACATTTGTGAACTTCATTTTTTGTGATGTGTGTAAATTACGGGATTTATCTGTAAAAGAATAGAGAGAAAAACTGTTTTCCACTTATTAAACTGTGTCTCGTTTGTTTTATTATTGCTTAACATTATTACACATTTAAAAATATATATAAATATATGAAATTTTCTGTTTATCTTAATCTTTCATCCTAATTAACAATGGAGGAAAAACAGGAGGTAAGAATAATTAACTAAACTTTCATCACTCCCGCGTTACCAAAAAAAAAAAAAGAAAAAATAAAAGTAATTTGCGAAGAGACAGAGAGCGATTGATGCATCAGAAATTTTAATATATATTCGTTGTTTATGTTTATAAATATATATATATGTAATTTTTTATATATGTGAAATATTTAGAATTTTTTTACTGAAGGAAAATTTTTACAAAGTTGAATTTTCTGATCTGAAAACATTCTGGTATTTTCTCACAGGAAGCGGCTTCGGTTGAATTGAAGTGACTAAAGCGAACAAAATCGATTATAATGTTTCAACATTCTCGTTTATAAATAAAATAAAAGAAAATCTCATTTAGATTCGAGTACGTGAATGAAACGTGCTCTTTTTTTTCTATTTTCTTCTTTTTTTTTTTTTGAATCTCCCTTCTTCCTTATAGTAACAAATCACAACCGTGATTAAGCGGATTGCAAAGTAAACCAGGCAGAGTTGGAAAAAGTTATTAAATATTGCCCGGAATTTTTTTTTTCCTTTTTTTTTTTTACTGTTTCGTGGCAGAGGTTGACCATCTGGGCTAAAGATAATTTGTTTCAGCACTTTTTCTATGAAACTGAAATTTCCGATTAAAGTCAAAATATACATATATACATTTTTATATTTTTTGTTGGTGTCAACAATATGGTTAGAATTTTTTTTACATTTTTATGCTGGCCATTTTTATAAGAGATAGTAACGTTGCTTTCTTTTTTTTATTGTTTCGTTGGTAGCAACAATAAAGTAAGTTTTAAAAAAGAAAAATTCCTCCTGTGCCAACCGTAAGCTGGCATCAACAATAAGGCATTAATCGATGGTCAATGCCTTTTTTTCATTCTTATTTTTTGGCAACAAAAGTAAGAGAATGCATTAATAAAATTAATTGATGATATGTCCTCTTTAAAAAAATAAAAAATAAAAGATAAAAATGGAAAAATTAGGGAGTTGAGTAAGAGAAGATAAAATCCAATTCGAAATTTTGGCATCCTTGGCAATAATAAAGATAAAAGGATAATGTAATAGGATGACTGTAGGTATTCAGTTCAGGTTTTATTCCTTTCAGGAAGTGCGGTGTAGGAATGCTACGTGAGAGTCTTTATCTCTGCAACTATTACTGTGCTTTCTATCCCGTGCGAGTGTCTTGTCAATACAGATGTTCACAAAACGATCAGGGTGGAGAATTAATCTTACTAAAAGAATTTCTGTTCGGTTGACCGTTGCCCCAGCGAAAATGGAGCAAACCACTTTGCACGTCGAGGGAAAAAAAAAAAAATCCATGAAAGTTATCGGAACTTGTAGAATAAATGTATCGACTCTCCGTTAAAGCATACAAAATTATCACACCATTTCACTTACAAAAAGCGCTATTTAAATGATAAAATGCGAATGCTTTCGATCCATTAAAGTCGAATGTACTCGCATGTAACATTTTTACTCGCATGCCGTTTTAAATATGTGCGAATTAAACTCGGCAGCAGCTAAACTCGCTAGTGTATTTAGCATATTGCATGCGTAAATTTTTGTTTGTTGTAATAAGGTTTTAATGTTTATTTCTTTATTTAAACTTCCTTTCAGCGTATAATTCACGATTTTTTCCTTCATGGGGTGATAAGAATCGATAGAAACAAGATAGGGCGAAAGAAACCTGTCAATAGACCAGACCAGAGGCAATTGACTGCCCATACTCCAATAGTGACAAATGTACAGAGCGTAAGACGATCATTATTGAAACTAAAAATCGATATTGGGCCCTCTCGTAACGGCTATAATTATAGTATTTTGTCCGCGTTAACATGCAAAAATATCACATTTTTGCATAACAATTCGATTCATGTATAATTAAAAGAAACACGATCCATTTCTCTGCACGTCGCTCGTATCAGCATAATATGCATCTTTAAATGTCTTCTGCATCGCTTTTTAAATTAATTTTTTTTCTATATTTTTAAGTTAAAAATATATTAAATGTATACAATTACATTAAAATCATGTTTAAAAAGCCCACATACAAATTTTAACATTTTGTATACTCAGTCGTAAAGTGTTTTGCGTCAGTACAGCTCGGCAATAAAATTCAAAGTAGAAAATTGCCCAAAGGTATCTTTACTAAAAATTAACCATCAAAGTTTTATGCGAAAAGTTGCTGTTAAAATTGAAGAAGTTAATAATATGTAAAGAATTCATCGCCTCCTCCATACTTTAAAAATGTTTTCTAGTTAATTAAGACGGATTATCTTAAAATTCGTCTGGATCTTGATTAAGAATAGTTGAATAGTTTAATCTATGTAAATGTTAAGAAAAACTTTATTGTTACAGAATCGAAATTCTATTTTTCTCGAGAGAAACGTTAAAAACTTCAAAAAGTGGCAAATATCAAAAAGAAGGATGCGATCGGCGGTAATCGCCAGAATCGGGCGATCATCCTCCAAGACATTAAAATGATCTCAATGTCAAAATAATATCATAATTCCGATAAACGGGATCAAAAGAAAGATGCTTGTTAAAAGCATCTTAACTCTTGAACAGTTTAATGATGTTAAATTGGGATAAGAAAGAGTGAGGAAAGAGAGAGAGAGAGAGATGTTGACGTTCACGATCGTAAGTTTAAATAAAGAAAAACAAAAAATCGTCTATTAATTTACACTCTCGGGACTTTGTAACCACGAAAATTCCCACAACTTAAAGGAAAATTCTCGAAAGTGTTTTCACTTAATAAATATCAGGTAAAATTAATCACCTGAAAAGCTGCATAACTCTCATTAACCTCTTTAATTATTACACGTCTCCTTTCCATAGTAATAAACGACCCGTCGTATGTTATGTTAAGAGAATTTTGGATCGGATTTGTAAGAAAGTTTTGCGTATTTTTTATTTTAATTACTACGTTTGTGTTACTGGTATATGAATTTATAATAATAATAATAATAATAATAACAACAACAACAACAACAACAACAACAACACTCATGTCGACAAAACGAATGTTTGGAATAGAAACAACACTAACAAACCTCGTTAATTGCAACGGAAAGGAGTGGAGAGATTGTTGGAATAACTATGTGAAAAGTTGTTTGATAATTAACGCACCAACGCAATTAAAGTTCTGCTAAAGGAAAGAAAGCAAAAGCGATGTTTCGGAAAAAGTATTTCGATTAATTGCTTTGTTTTCATCCCGCAGACTAGTAATAATCAGCTCAAACAAAGAATATCAAAATTTCTCATAACGTTTTAAAATTTGGAAAATAAATCGGAAAAATTTATTATTATTCATTCTGTCGTGGTGACGTAGAAAAATTTTGATTAATGGGATTTGATTTTCTTATTATATTTTTATTTGTTTCCAAATGTCTCAATAATATATGAACGTATAGAGCCATCTGTTATCGAAATTTGTAAGCTATAGAATTTTTTTCAAAAATCTTTTCTTCTGCACATATTTAATGCAAAAATTATACTTTTATACTAACATTAAATCATTTTTTCGTCCGAGATCTATTAATGCTGCGAAATTTTTAGAAAAATCTCTGGTGAGAATTTAAACATTTTTTAAACTCAAAAATGGGCTTATATATCTTCCTGATCGGCTAAAAAGAAAATAAACAGTTAAAAACTAGAAAAAAAATGAAAAATGATAACTAAAAATCTTGTTTTTTTCTTTTGCAAACCAATATTATTTCCATGCGATTCTCTTCTTTTTTTTAGATATTTTAATTTTGTGCAAGTTTTTCTGTATTTATAAAAAAACTATTTTTAGATCTTCACAATATGCTAGAATTGTTTGCTATATTTTTAAGAAAAAAAATACTGCAAACAATTCTACTATTAATTAATGTTTCTAAAGAGTATCTGAATTATACGCTTAAAAAGGCTGACTAATAATAGATGGTTAATAATACTTTTAGACTGCTGAGTATCAGTTCATTAACAATATAAAACAAAATATCTTGCAACTAAAAATATTTCTCAGACTCAAATTATATTCAAAGTTATTAGAACAAATTATGGTACAAAAATTATATGCAAAAATCTATAATTTCAGTTGCAGTGAAACTCTAGAATATATTGGGAAAAAAACAAAAATCTATAATTTTGATTACAAGCAAGCTCTAGAACAAGTTGGCAAATAACAAATCTATAATTCTAATTATAATCAAACGCTAAAAGAAGTTGGCAAATGATAGTGAAATCTATAATTTTAATTACAGTTAAACTCTAGAAGATGAAAGATAACAAAAATTCAACACAGATAACAAAAGATAACAAAAAATGATATCTATAATTTCAATTACAAACAAGCTCTAGAACAAGTTGGCAAATAACAACTCTATAATTTTAATTATAAGCAAACTCTAAGAAAAATTGGCAAAAAATAATGTTATCTATAATTTTAATTACAATTAAACTCTAGAATAAATTGACAAATAATAAAGAAATCTATAAATTTCAATTACAAACAAGCTCTAGAATAAATTGGCAAATAACAAATCTATAATTCTAATTATAATCATGCTCTATCAGAAGTTGACAAACAATAATGAAATCTATAATTTTAATTATAATTAAATTCTAGGAGAAGGCCGAAAATAACAAAGAAATTTATAATTTTAATTACAGTCTAAGTATAGAATATAAAAATAGCAAAAGTTTTTAAGAAATCAAGATAAAATCAAGAATATACTATATCTATTGAAAAAATAAGTATATTCTTGATTTCTATAAACTATTGTTGATACTTTTTTCTAGAATGTAGTTAAAAGTTTGATTTTCTTTATCTATTCAAGAGACAAATTTTGAATAAATAAAGAAAATGAAACTTTTAACCACAGTCTAGAACAAGTATCAACAATAGTTTTAAAGAAATCGAATTTTTAGATAACAATTCAAAATATCGATCCCTCTAAACGTTACCTTAAACAATTCAAAATATCTACAGAATTCTACTAGGGAAAGGAGATTCTCTCTGTTTGTTTAGTAAATGGAAGAAACAGCGAATCGTTTCTTTAAATTTTCTATAAAAAAAATAAAAAAAAATTAAACAAATCATTTTTGACTGATACTATCTTGAATATCAAAAAATTCCCGCATGCAGACTTAAAGTAAAAATCCTATCAGAATGTTTATGGAAATTCGTATAAGTCTTGAAAAAGTCTATAATATTTTATAAATATTTAAAAGTGATAGTAAAGAGTTTATCAATTAAATAAGAATATTTACAATGATACTGTTTTATTGTTATAATTTAACATTGCAATACAAAAAATAAATAAATAAACGAATAACAGATGGCAGCATATGTGCCATTAATTTTATTTCGCATCGATCACTAAAAATAAAATCAATATGCGCTAGTATATTAATTTCGTTTTAATTTATTCGTTTAAAACATTTTATGATTAATATTTGTTAAAATACAATGTTTCATAAATATTAATTTAATAAAATTTAAAATAAATTAAATATATAAACTTTTCGCTAGATGTCAGCACTAGAATATCGTTTGCACTGCGTTTACTTGGTCCATCGTTGGCTTGATCGTTTGGTAAGTTTTGTTGTACTGCTGCCATCTAGTTTCTTTATTTATTTTTTAAGATCATTTTTTCTAATAAGTATTATATCTTCATTAAACCAAATAAAATTATCACAGTTAAGGATTAATAAAATAAATTTTTATTCTAACAAAGTTTGTTAGACTAACAAAAAAATTTGATTAAAAAATTAAGTCGTAACAAATAAACATTTAAAATATTCATTATATCCAAAAATATATCATGCTCAAATATTTAAAAAATAAAATTTTCGCTTTAAACAAATCATTTAAAATTAATTTTATTTAGGAAATATCATATGACAAAGCAAAATATTAAAACATTTACTAATTTTTTTTTTATTAATATACATATATATATTGATATAAAAGTAAATGAAATAAAATGAGAACGGACAAAATTCAATCAAGAGGTAACAGTAATTTTGCTTGAATTGTACAAAATTCAATTATAACGTAGCAATCTTAAGTTACACGTTAATTTGTTTACTCCCGCACCATTCTATTAATACGATAATCAAATTTATTTTAAGATAATTAAATTAAATTATCATTTTTAAGTTATTTCTAAAGCTATTGTTTGTTCGTCTAGCTAATTATTTGTGCTTTAAGTATTTTCTGCTGGTTTGTTTTATACTTTTTTCTTTCAAAGATATATGAGCAGCGTGAACCTCAATTGGATTCCTCAGACCGCTCATATTATAATCTACTTATAAAACATTCTCTTGTTATTATTAATTTAATTTATTTTTAAATAATTAAATTATATTTCTTAAATTACTCTTTTATGGAATGATTTTTTTATGATATTTTTTATATAAGTTTTGAATAAATGTACTGGTAGCGATAGAAAAATCAAGTTATGATAATATTTCTCTTAATGGAATCCATATAAAAGTTATTTAATTAAAATAA
This sequence comes from Androctonus mauritanicus, assembly GCA_011317285.2. Lineage (NCBI taxonomy): Eukaryota > Metazoa > Arthropoda > Arachnida > Scorpiones > Buthidae > Androctonus > Androctonus mauritanicus. The sequence continues at coordinate 23,866 of WUQG02435982.1, forward strand.
CTATTAAAATTTTGCCTTCAAATAAAAAATATATCATTTTATAATCAGAATTCCATATTTTTATTCTAGATTTTATGTAATTATTTATTTCTAAAATATATTTGTATTTTATGAGACGTTCCTTATATATTTTAAAGATTGACGAAAGGTATTAAATAAATATTTTTCGTGATATTTATTAAATATTTGGATGATTAAACGTAATTTATTTAAATTTTTGCACAATTTTTCCTTCTAAAAAAAATTTTATAAGACAGCGGTTCTCAACCGTTTCATAAATACCTACCACCAAACTCAAAATTCAAAAAAGTACCACCAACAAAAATATGCCTTGTATACAAATAGGAAGTAAAGATTATACATACCACTAGTCATATCGACAGTACCACCAATGGTACGCGTACCACAGGTTAAGAAACCGCTGTTATAAGATGTTCTTCGCTGGTACCTTATCTAATAATAGAGCGCAATTTCGAACTAAAATAATCAAATAATTAATTGAAATCATAATTTTTAATTAATTAATTTATTTATAGCACATGTTTTCTTCAAATTAGTGATGATTATAAAAGAGTTTTGTGCATTTTCTTTTTTTTAATTTTTTTTTTCTTTCAGTGGTCGTTCCCATTTAATAATTTATAAACGTTCCTTCTACAGTAATAATCTAAATTATATATTTTATAGAATTATTTTTAAGGCTTGTTTACTCGTTTACCTAATTACTTTTTGTTTTCTAAACAATTTTCTGAGTTTTTCATCCGAAATGCGTTCCTTAATAGCGTCTTCATTTTACTGATCATGTATGAAAGTCTTTCCTAATTGGTGCTTCGTAATGCATTACGCGACTCTGGTACGTCTCTTGTACTACTAACAAGATAAGTTTTTCTTTATAAAAAAAAAAGATTATTTCGTAAGTTTAATGAGCATATTAAATATTAAAATCAATATAGGAATTAAATTTTGATATTAAATTTATCTCTTCGGACTTTTGTTCATAATCTACACAATGATGTGTGCTCCCTCTTCCAATGTTTCCTTGTTTAGATCTTAATCTTTAAACAAATTAAAAGCAATTAATGGCAGCAACTCATAAATCTTTATTATTATAAAATAGGAAAACAACGTAGAAATATTCATAAGATTGTGCAATTCTGGAGAATTATCTGGTCATTACGATAAGCTTAACTTCATAATTTTGAGAAAGAGATAAAGAGACACTTGATAAGAACTGTTTTCTATCGATTGTGGCTTTATCTTAAATATATATATTTATATTTCTGTGCATTTTGAAACCTTTCAGATTGTACAGATTAATGAACTGAAAAAAAATTGCAGTTTTGGCATAAGATAAAGTTTATTAATGGTAAGATTACACCGTATCAAACTGTGCAAAGAGGATTAAGAAAATCCTGTTTTAATTAACTGTGTTCATTATACGTGTTGTGCGAGTGTATACCTAAATATGCACATTTGTGCGAATGCTCAAGTGGATGCAGGTACTCGTATGCCCAATTAGAAACGAGTCGCATCTTTAATTAAGTTGTAAATGCATTGGTTTTTGAAAGTTTTTTTTTCAAAGTTCAAAAATGAGTGATTATCTTAACCAGTGGGAAATGCTGTTGAGAATACAGTTGCAAGGAAACTGTCAAGAAGATTTATAGGGCACAGGAGGATTATCTAAGAAGGTAAGGTCGTAACCCCCACTGAGACGAGGTTCACCTTTAAGAACGAGATTGGGACAAATAATTTTTACTTCTATTCCATTCTTAAGCATCATTAGGTAAACTAAACGTTATCTAGAGCTAAAAAAAGCACACACACACACACACACACACACACACACTTACAAAATATAATACTACAAATGGTGTTGCAGTTTTGAATCGTACATTATTTAAAAGTCGTTCCTTTTTCTATATTATTTTTTTTTTCGCATTGGAGTTTTTAGTTAATCTTATTTCGTTTGGAATAGGATGTTTGTCTGGTTTTGGAGAAACTTAATTTATCTTTCGTGTCTTTTCAGCAGAACAGAAAGAATTTTTCTTCATTAAAGACAGAGAGAACAACATTTTTAAAAAGTCAACCACAAACATAAAACAACCGCAACACACTTTAATTAAAGTTGTCAGTAGCTCTCTTGCCTTTTTTCTTTATAAAGATGAGTAAAGATTTTAAATTAAATAATTTTTAACAATTACTAAGAAGAAAGTTTTTCAACTTTAAAAAGATTCTTATATTGACTTCTTTTTTACCCTGATGGAAGTTGTAATAAAATGATTTAAATAATCGATAAAATTTAAAATAAAATTTTTATGGGTCTCTCTCTCTCTCTCTTTTTTTTTTTTTTTTTACTCCTTTGATCAATTCTGATAAGTTAAGACATCTCGGCAAATCTTCTCAAACTATTAAAAAAATATGCTGATGTAATATTTATAACTTTAATCTATTATAAAGTAAATTTTAGATAGCTTCCAAAATATATCAGAATGTGCTAAGTCAAATATTTAATTTTAGTAAAACTTTGCTATTTTTATTACAGATTTCTAATATTAAAAAGTGCAAAAATACGATAAAAGTTTTTTAATTGTCATTAAATTTGTATAACATTTTTTTGCAGTTTTTTTTAGAAATTAATATTTTAATAATATTTTGTGTAATATTTTTTGCGATTTTTTTGAATTTTTATTTGTAATGTTTTTGCATTTTTCAGAAATATTTATTTTAATATATATATAAGCATAGAAAGGAACAAAAGCCGATGCTAAAAGAATTGAGAATTTTTATACTGCATACTGTCAGATTAATTTTTACAGATTTAATCTGAATAATTTTGTGTATATATATATACACAAAATTATCCAGATTAAATCTGTAAAATTTTTTATAATGCTCTGAAAAAAATATTAATAATTTTAATGGAAAAAATAAGAATATTTTCAGCAGCACTATAAAAATTTGTGGAAATTTCCGTTATTTATCTTATGTTTGTTTCCGAAAAAAGTAAATGTAGATATAGATCTCCCAATATACTTTTCTTCCCTTTCGCTATCAAATGGCACACATAAAGAATTATTGTTTTAAGATTCTCACAGAAAGCATCTGTTTCATAAAAACAAAAAATATATCAACTTTCGTATAGAGAAATTACATTGTTGTCGTGGTTGAAGCATCTTTTTTGGGAAGCTGTCACTGGTTACCATGGCTACGTAAAGGAGAGAGGATGAAGAGTGTTAGTGATCACCCAACCGAAGGTAGAGCAAAAAAAACCCTTCAGGACAAGCAAGGATCCAGGTAACAGTTTTATCTGTTCCATGTCGGTACCTTGAGGCCAAACACTTTATACTATTCAACCAAGCAAGTTTATGTGCAAAGGTGGATCGTAAATCTAAGAATTTAAAATCCAAGTAGCTGTATATTTCGTGGTTCCCGAAAACTACTTTTAGATATAGAAGGTTTCCCTACGCTTGGATAAATAATAATTGTTTTCAAAAAAAGAAGACTAGCAAAGAATTTGTAGAATTTAAAAGCTTTTCTTCTTTCAAAACCTTAACGTCTTCTCCGACCTTGTATGTGCATTTTCTTACGGTATGGAGAGAGATATGTTTATAGAATGTAAAATAAAGAGTTTTTTGATGTGTAAAAATTATTTTTAAAGTTAGTTATTTTCGGAGATTATATACTAAACTTGGATATTTGTTTTTTTAATATTTTCGAGAAGAGAAAACAATTTTTGTTTATAACTCAAGAAAATATAATAACAAGTCATATATATATATAACTTACTTAAAATTAATAAAGAAACTTAATCAATAAAATAAATTATTTAATAATAAAATTTGTAAATAATTAAAAAGGAAAACAAATAGAAAAAATACTAAGAACAACAACAAAAAGTTTTGGAAAAAGAAAGTTTTACAATTGTAACAACGAACAATGAGGAATATAAAAATAAGAGAAAAGAATACAACAGTAAAATTACAATAACATAGTACTCAGGAAAGGATATAATAAAAATAAATAATACTAAGTAAAGAAACTGTAATAAGAAAGGTATACAACAGCAGAATACAAAAATAAAGAAAGGCTACAATGCTAAAAAGAATACCACAAAAAGGATATAACAATCAGAAAAATAACACTAAGGTAAAGACATAATAGTAAGAAACAATAGAAAAGTATGATAAAATAATAAAAATAATTCGACATCAGTTAGTTTTTTTGGTAAAATAAAAGTGTAAGACAAAAGAATCCACACATTTACTTTGAAGTATCTAAAGTTTTATTACATCGGTAGTACAAATGCAATGAAAAAAAATCATAGCAATGGTTAAGAGAGAGCACCGATTCATCACATAAAAGTGAAGAAAAACAATTATATACACAAACAGCAAACATTTTTTTTCCTAGCCGATTCTCACTTTGTTTTCAGCATTTAACAACCTTTCTTTCTGTTTATTTACTTCTAAAATACTCGTGACTTTCCATTTTAGTGTCTTCGTGATTTTCTCCAAATTTAATTTTTTTTATCATCAATTTTCTTTTCTTCTAAATTAATTTTAATACGTATTTTGATACGTTTCATCATATATATTTATTTATATCAATATATATATCACAATTTTATAACTGAGCAAATCAAAAAATATTTTTTGTCTGTTTCTTTTCATATTTTTTTCCATGAAAGACAAAATAAAAAAAAAAAAAAAAGAGAAAATTCTTTGGTTTTGACAAAGTTTGTACATGATGACATTTTGAAATTTGCATTCTGAACGTTAGAATACATATATATATATATATATCTTATTTATTTATGCATGTTTATGATGTGTGTATACGTCATTCTAAACATTCAGCATTCGAAAATTTGGTATCCTGTCATGGCATCGGTAAACTGCGATGATGTTAACATCAAGGCTTCATAAGGCCGCTCTCTCGAAGGCTACTTGAAAGAAAAAGAAAAGAAAAATAGTTGCAGTTAGAGAGTTTTAATTACGTAATATTTTTAAAAAACAAAAATTCGTTAAAAATAGTAGAAGCGCATTATGCGATAAATTTCGCGAAAAAGTTACTTTTACAACTAGTAAAAAAAAAAAAAAATACTAAAAACTATATCGATCCCTCCAGAGATAATTGCGCTCCATGTCATACAGAGGAAAGAGACACACCCGCACACAACCTGGATAAAAATCGAATAAATTTTAGTAACACACCTGTCGGCTGGTGGTATATATATTATCAGTCCTGTCAACTCTGGAAAAGGAAGAAATTGAAGTAGAATGAACGGGTAGATCTGCCAAAACAGTCATAGGTAATGTGTCGTAGGGAGTGGCGTACGGTTGTGTCTCTTCCTCATCATCTGCACAGAAAAAAAAATAAAAAATAATAATGAAGATACAAAATGGACCAGAGCAGATGATGAATAACGATACGGTGAATATCACTGCATATATATTAATAAATTTAAAAATTAATTTTTATATCTAAAATATTAACTATTTGATAAGTTTATATATCATATTAAAGTAGAAACAAAAAATAACAACAGTTTTTATGAAGAAATATTATTGCGTAAAACGTCAATATAGAGGTAATAAATCTTAAAAGGGATTTTTAACTGATATATTATTGAAAAAAATATATATATATCTGTGAAACTTTTGGAAACTAATATTGTGCCTTTTTATATAGATCCGCAACAATCTTATTTCATATATCAAGATAAGATTTTGCAGACAACATGAAAGTATCATAATGCCATTGCTCCGGATTTTTTTATTATTACTTTTTTTTGTATCAAATATTTTCGTATCATTTTGGTAAATTGAAATAGAATTTTATCGATCTTAATATTATATAAAAATCATGATACATTACGATAAAATAGTTTCTGTTCAATAGTTTACCTTCGTTCTGTATGCCGAAGTTTTTTACAAAGGAATTCAATCCGAACGGATAGAAGAAAGGAAAAAAAAAAAAAAAAAACAGTAAAAAATACCTTCATTTTTTATTTTGAATTTTTATATTTAATCTACTTTTTTTTAAAAAAAAAGAAAGTTGTTAAGCCATTTTTTTACAAGAAAAATTGTCTAAACGTATTTCGTTTTTACGTCTGAACGGCTGTCATCTCGTCCGCAAAAGATCTGAAGAATAGAAAATTGCGGAGCATTCGTATTCCTTGTTATGTAAGATGCATTTGCTTATTAATTCTGTAGGTTATACATCAAGATGGCAGTTGTTTGAATCGAAATTGGTGGCTGTTCACAATATTAAAAGGTGAATATTTCTGAAATTATTTCTCGCATATTTGAAATAATTTTAGATATTTTTTACAGCATTAAACATCTCAAAAGTAAGTCGTTTTTAGCATTAAGTTTCCAAAAGATATAAAAGATAATTTGATAATTTAATCAATCTTCCATTTGAATCAATAATACTCTTCCAATGTTGTGAAAGCTTCATTCGTGTTTTGACAAGCTGAGACACGTTTGAACAAGTACAGTATAAAAAAACGATATTACTTTTGGGATGATCTGTTATATACGGCAATTATGTTTTCCGTCTGTCTGCCATGCCTTAGCAAAATATTTCAAGGAGAAAACATCAGAATCCATTCATATTCCATGTTATGCAGTCATCTAGTTATAATACGACGACCATTCAAATCAAAAATGGCGACTGTTCAAAATAAATCGCCGATATCTATGAAAATATTTGTTTTCAGGTGAATGGCATCATAGTCATTTGGAATGATTTTCGATATATTTCATAACTGTGATCTTATATAATTATTTTTTCCATCTGTATGTTTGTCAGACATTTCACGAAATATTTCATGAATGAGACGTAACAATGCAATCAAATTTTACACATTCGTTCATTTTTATCTAAACCACGTAATATCTAATTTTGAAATCTCTACGTCGTGCCATTACAATATGGAGCCCTTATAAATAAATAAAAAATTATATATAAGCTTATTTAAATTATTTATCGTACATGAAAGATATACTCACTCCGAAGATTTATTTTTGTAAAAAAATGGCATCAGACATTAATTAACATCGATAAAATATTTATTTATCATTATTATTAATTTTTTAAATTTTTTCTTCTGTAATTAAACTTCAAATGGTAAGAGCAACGTATCTTAGCAGATCTAAAGTTACGCCTTCATAAATATTAGAAATTTTTACCATTACTGATTTATTAATTAAAACATATTAGTGTTATCAAAAATAAATTTTTATATTTTCTTTTTTTTTTTTTTTTGCGAATAAACATTTTAATTAATGAGGATGGACTCTTGAAGAAGAGAGGGAAAATAGAGAGTAAGATGAGATGATGTTGTTTATCTTGGGGACAAGAACCGCGCTGGTACACGTACTTTACACAGGAACTTCCGAAAATAGGAATGCTTCCGATTTTTGTATACTGTATATTTTTTCTTTTAAATCTAAATAATTAATTCAGCGTTTAAAACCGAATTTCTTTGAACATTTTCTAATTAAACTTGTACATCGCTTGAGACCTGATAGTAGATTATTTTACGGACGAATTTATATGCAAATTTTAAATACCTTAAGGGAATTTAAATAAATACAATTTACATGATTCGAAACGCCGTTTGTTCAGCAAATAACTTTGGACTTTATTATTGTATGAACGAAACAAACGGTAATGTATCCATGCATATAATTTCTTTATTGTTCGTAATAATGTTTATCCGCTAGATAAAAATTAAAAGTTAACCCGGTCGTTGTCCAGATTAGCCATTATGAATTATTCATAAGTTTTTAAGATCCTTTAAAATACGTTATTTAAAGAGGGAAAAGTTAGTTTTGGAGACGTGTAAAATCGAAAAACTCACCTGGCCTAGGACAATATAATGGCTGGCCAGGAGGATAATGTGATGTTGACTGCGATGACGACCTCTGAGTACCATCTTCACTGCTCATGCAATCTGGAGGACTTGTTAGTTCTTTCATAGCCACAGCTTCTCTCGTGTATTTGCTGCTGCTATGTCTTAATACTGCGGCTGAACATTACACAAATGAGTAAAGATATTGTAAACTTCATTTGAACAAACGTATATGTGATACTTACCATTATTTCTGGTATTGCAATGTGTTTCTTTAGAACATAATATGCACCCCACGATAATTACTACAAGTACCACAAGACTCGATACGACAATTGGTATTAAAATTTCTAAATCAGTTACTAATGGCGAAGTTTTTGGACGGGGTAATTCGGGTGTTGCCCTAATTGTCAATTCTGAAAATAATTAAATAAAATGATTATTTTAAAATAACTTGTGGGAATCTTAAACAGTTTAGGTATTACCTTCAGTGACATTCCACGTTTTGAACTCGTATTGTGCTTCGGTAGCTCCTGCAGTGCTATGTGCAGTTACGTGTAACTCATACCACGTTGAAGGCAGCAGATTTGGCACAATATAATGATTATGAGTATATAAAAGTTCGTTTGTGAGTGTACTCCACGTTCTTCTAAATTTCTGTCTGATTTTAATAGTAAAATACAAAATATCACATCCGCCATTCTTCCAGCTTAAAATATTCAAAGTAGCTTCGTTCATGGTTGATGAGATGAAATCTTCTTTAGATGGAGAAAGGGGTGCTGGAAATATACGAGTCGTCGAATTATATGGTGAAATTAAAAAAATTACAAACTATAATATTAAATTTATTACCTGCACCTTCGGTTCTTGCTGTAAGGATCTCGCTAGGTTCGCTCTTGCCGACACTATTATGGGCAGTGATGTAGAACTGGTAACTGGTACCACAAGTCAGATTTTTCACGATGTACACTGGAGTATCAGTAGAAATAGGAATTTGGATCCATGGCTCTAAATCCTTTTTATGATACAGCAAATACTCTAAAAGATATATATAAATATAGATATATATAAAAATTTTTTCATGTAACGATGCTAGAAGCTTAGAAATATCCGCAACAGAAAACACTTAACATAACTGCAAAATAAAAGATCAATATCGTTATTTATCACTGAGCAACTTTCCATGCAAGTCGTTAATATGATCTAAGATCCAATATAAAGTGTGAGCACCAGAATCTTTCAAGGTTTTATTTATTTTTTGCTTCAAAAGAACGTGCAAAAGATAATTAAGAATATTATTAAAACATTCTTCTTTCTTTTTCCTATATTAATAAAGTTTCTTTGGGAAAAATTAGAAATTAATATATTGTTGGGGTATATCATTTAATAAAAGTTATTGATAAAATGCACACAATATATCTGACATCGTAAACATAATTGTATTACTTCCACAGCAAAGATTATTAAGTCACTTGCCTCTTCTATTAATATACCCAAGCGTTAATGAAACCTTAACTTCGCCAGATAATTAAGAACGCCCGGAATAAAATTTATGATCCTTTTAAAAGTTATGATGTGAGACAACTGAATGGGAAAAGCTTTAATCTGTAACAATATTGAATGGGAATTATTAAAGAGATGAAAATTCTTAAATGTGGCTATAACTTAGATGAATAATTAATGTAAATCTCTAATTTTGATCCCAATTTTTTTTGTTTCTTTCTTCCTCTCTTGCTTATGATGAAACTAAAAATGTCTTCGTTACATATTTTTAAACTTAAGCTTGAGTTATATCGATTAATAAATTTTAAAATTCTGTTGGAATTTTTTAAATATATTTTTTTTTTTACAGTTTGTCTTCGGTAGGTATCAATTAAATAATTTGAATTTAAGTTAAAACTATATCAGTAGTAAGTCAAATTTAACAATTTCACCAAACAAATTTTTCCTTTCAGCAACAGACGAACAGATTTGTTAGTTTAGTTCAGCGCTGTGTCAATAAACGAAAAGTTTAATCTCTGACTGCATCACTGAATAAATTTATCTTTTGACTACTCAATTAACGAAATTCGGCGCGCATAACCGATTTTTAATTTTTACCTTGAAACGAATCAATGAGATAAAAATTTTTCTATTTTATCTCATTTTTCTGACGTCAATAACAAACACTTTTAATTTTTATCTCGCAAACTGCATTCAGAAAAAAAAAAGAGCGCAACTTTTTTTTATCCATTACGGAGTATCGAATGGTATTAAGTTCCAACCTATTATTAAATTTGTAACAGAGGGGGAGAAAAAAATGCAGTAAAGTCTCGTAAATAGTATTATATTTCTGATAAATATATATATATATATTTTTGCCTTAATTTACTAATTTTTAAAGTATTATCTGTTTTCAAAGGATATAAATACATGTTATTTTTTTTTTCCTATGATGTTCAATATTTAAATCTTTCACTCAATTTGGCAATCCTCCAGCATTCAGGAGGAAAAATGAGAAAGTTTTGGTTTCATTGTGTTTCATTAAATTAAAGAATTACTTTGATCTCCTTTGTGTTATTTTCAGGAGTGCTTTCCAATTTTATTCTTTTTTTTTTTGGTACGTAATTGTTATATAAATTTAATTCTTTTTTTCCTATACGTTTATGTGTGTTTAAACGTTCAAATATTTATAGATGGATGCCTTACGATAAAAATCCAGTTTAGTTGTTTTTTTAATCATTTTTAAAAAAAATATAATTATAAAAAATCTCTTTTTTAGTATTTACGTGGTGCGACTATCATTCTACCAGGTAGCTTGTCACATAATTTTAAAATAATTTTTAACAAAGAGACGATCGAGATAGAAAAATCTGGCTAAAGTTGGAATTTAACCTTAAGCTAAAATTTCCGGTAAATTTTGAATGAAATGTTTATGTAAGGTTGTAAAATTGCTCCCCGTGGTAACATTTACTATTTATAAGCAATTTTATAGTTTAAGAATAGAAGAGAAAAGAGTTGTAGCGTATAGCAGCACGAATGGCTCCAAGCGATGAGATGCGTTGGTTTCTAAAGATTGAGCTAAACTCTCTAACTCTTCCTACGAAAATTAAAAATTTTAATATAAATATAAATAATTATTTAATCGGATACAAAATTTAATAAACTCAACAACTAATAATTAAAAATGAATAAAAAGATAAATTTATAAAACGATCAAACACTCCTGGGTTTTCAAAACTTAATATATATATAAGGACGAAGACTGGAGACAATTAATTCCAATTTGAATTGTATGTAAGTGTCGAAGGAGACACGAAAAGGGAGGGATTTAACAGCAAAGAAAAAAATTCCAAAGATTCTTTAAGTTTCTAAAAAGATTCTTTGAGAACAAACTGACTGCCTTCAAGTAAATCAATCTGAAAGATTCAGTTGCTTGCTTGCGTTATATTTTATTCTAATTATGATTATAAGTGTAAATATACCTCTTACTGGATTTCCAAATGTTGTTTTCTGTGACCATCCTAATGTTATTGAAGATTTTGTAGCGGAGAGTAACTTCAATGAAGGAGCGCTTGGGGGAACTGCAACCAAGAACAATTTTTTTAAAAAAATTTATTAAATACATTATAATGTTTAATGCATTTTAAATAAAGGTGAAATGATTAATTCTTTCAGAATAACAATGATAAAAAATACAAGTGGTAATCGTGAATTTTATTTTATTTTTTTTTTTGATATTTAAAATAGTAAAACAGAGAAACCATAAAGCGACAAGTGCATCTTGCAAAGAAAAACTAAAAAGAAACAAAGAAGTAAAGTTAATGATCATTTTTTTGGCCCTTTTTTTTTTATTTAAAAATTTGCAATTTTCTCAAAGTTTAAACCTTATTGAAACTAGCTGACATTCTTTGTCATAATCGAGTTGTTTCCCGCTGTTATATTATGGTTTTGACAGCAAAATCGAATCTTCAACTGACAAATGAAGAAAAGCTGAATTCAACTGAACATCGTTGTATGGAAATTGTTCGGTAAAGTAAATAAACAGAAAAAAATAAGAAGTTTCTTCCAAGTAATTTTAAACATTTCCGAGAATAATAAAATATCAAAACATTCAAAATGAAAAAAATTCAACAGTAGAGAGGGAAGAGGGAAAAAAAATCGATTAATTTAGCCCTTTATCGGCTTCATTCTTCGAGTATTCATCATTAGAGACTCGTGTGTTAAGTATCAGAATCCATTGGTGTGTCTCTTTAATTAAACGTTGCCATGTCCCTTTATAGTCGGACTTCAATTCGGTCTTATCTGGTTCCACCCTTTACAATAAAGTATCGATAACCTCAATGAACCATCGATAAATCGATAACATTTATATTCCACCAGTCGATAGTTTAAACGACTCTAATACTAATTTAAGCTAATCTGTTTTAATTTATGATCAATTTTATCGCTCTGTTATATCTCAATGCGGATAATTCAATTAAATTGGATGTTTCTAATCGGTTATGTAAAATAATATTTAGTGCCTACCATCGTCTAGTGTTTTCACCGTTACTTCTTCCGTAGAAGGTCCCGTTCCTTTGGTATTGTACGCCTGAACGATGACAACGTAAGTAGTTGACCTCTTCAAGTTAGTAAGATGGACTTCGTGCAAACGATCCGCGTAGGCCGTTTTTACAGTCTTGTACTGGAAAGAATCCGAAGAAAAAGTTTCTTTGTATCCTACGTAGTAACCAGAAATTCCTCCGTGCCACATCTCTTTCTTTGGAGACTAAAAATGCAATAAAAAATAAAAAGAAATCGGTATAAGTCTCTTGCCAAGTAAAAACTATACGAACAACTATACGAGATTCCATACTTTCCAAGAAACTTTGATAGAATTCGGTCCTGTTGCTCTAGCTGTGACATTTTCTGCTGGTCCTCCGGGTGCTACACAAAGATTATTAAAATTTTTTTAATTTTAATTAAAGGCATTATTAATTTATGTTGTGGAATATTACACTTTTATGTTATTAACATGACAATAATAAATGAAATAATGAAGTTGAATTTACTAAAAAAAAAGAAAAAATTAATTAAAATGCTCCGAAAAAAAATTGAAATATATATTTTAAAAAAATCTAATAGCCAGAAGAATAATAAAGCGAAATATTTTACGAAATAATTAAGTTAGACGTCATAAACTAAACAATTACAAGTTTACAACAAAACAAAAACTATTTTGTGTGACGTGTTTTTTAACAACTAGAAATTTATTACGGAAATTGTTTATTGCCTAATGATGTAATAGACAAAGTTATTGTTAGATAACAATGTAACAAAAAGATACTAATGACGTAACAATTTATGTAGCGAAACAATAAAAAATTGTTTATTACATCAATG
>WUQG02435983.1:0-13952 GCA_011317285.2 Androctonus mauritanicus
ACAGTACGGTACGGCCGGCGTCCTGAAGCTTTGGAAGTATGACGAATACGCTACGCTGCTGCTTCGTGTACAGACATCCATTTGAAAACATGTGACGCTGCAAGCAAACGATGCCGCGTCTAAAACGCGTCTATGACGATACGCTCCGTGTGCAGAGGGCCTTAGTTAAACAACATGGCGCCGGTTTTCTTCACGTTAGAGTGGACATGCGCACTCTAGTTATATATAGATAATTAGAGTGACGCATAGATAAACAATATATAGTTATATATTGTTTATCTATGCGTTTTCATAAGATAAACATGGGAAAATTAGGTTCTTTCTTTTCTACTTCTTCAGGTGGAAATTCCTGAAATCTGATTTTTGCACGTCAGTCAGTTCAATAGTTTCTCTATAACATCCTCAAATTTGATCTTTCTAGGTCGTAGGGAAGTACGTAAATTCGAAGCGGACAAATATATATATATATATATGGGGTCCATGAATATTTTATAAATATGGATAATTCATTTTTTTTATTTTATGAAAAATGAAAAATTAGGAATTTTAATAAAGACTAATTGTTGTAATAAATTTGATCTGTCCATAACTCGATAATATGCATTTCAGAAAATTAAGAATGAAAAAATTAAGGTGTTTTAATACACGAATTTTTTATTGTTACTCGGCATCAGTGATAGGCAAACTACGGCCCGCGACCCGTGCATAAGTGTAAATTTTTTTAAAAATTTTACCACAAAAGTGTTAAATTATACAAACAAGCAACATAATTAGTTAATTAAATTTAGATTTTATATGCTAAAGCATCCCCTTTAAAAAAATCTGGCATGTGTCACATTCGATTTTCCGATATTTTTGAATATGTAATATATTTAGGGGTAATAGATTTTGAGGCAGTAGCGGTAGTAGAGAGCAGCCGTAAAAATTCGTTGAAAATAAAACGCTGGTTTCCGGCATTATCACAATATTTTCCTCTATTATGAGTACCTTATGTATCGAAAAGTAAAAACATTTTTTTATATACGACCCGCTAGAGACCTTACAGAAGTCCGTGTGATCCGCGGCCAGAAAAGTTTGCCCACCCCTGCCCTATATTATAATTTACTTAACATCGAATGATGTATATAGTAAGTCTATAAAATATTATGGAATAATGCATACGTTATACAGTATGACTTTAGTGCTGTATATTTAATCATATTTTTGAACAGAATATACTGGATCTATATATCTTAACATCTAAAGAAACCTAATATTACAGTTTCTACATAATGCAAATTTTAAACTAAAATTTACCTCATTTCAGAAATTATATTAATGGTTGAAATATTATTGAGTTTAAAATATCTTATTTTATAGTTCTACCGTATCTTATAATTTATTAAACTTTTCTTTGAAAAGATAAGTCTGATATAAATGTTTGTCATTTACTATCAATCTAAAATGATTATTTAATTAATGTGGTTATGCAAATGGTCCGGATGTTTAAATGAACCGGTTGAAATAAAAATTAGTAATATTAATTAATAATATGTTCATATGGTTACGCAAATGAGTCAGTTACGCAAATGGATATTCCAGACTTTAATACACTTAATCAGATATTTGAAGAGAATATTATGTTCTGTTCAAATAGCTGATTAATGGCCAGCAAAAGCGTAGCCGCCGAAATGGAGTCAGTCATATGGTATAATACTCGATATTGGAGTACTACCAAGCTTCTTGGATACTACACTCTATTATTAGAATCTAGTTATTACACTTATTAACATAAATGGGATTTATGTCTGGTCACCACAAAGTCAATTTGCTATATTGTAGAATTTACGTTCGCGTCTGCACGTTATTGAGGTCCTTAACCAGTGTTACGGACGGCTTTGTTTTTCTAACATTGAGGAGTCCATCCATTGGTTCTACCACATTTTATAATTTATTAAACTTTTGTTTGGAGAAATGTCTGATGAAATGTTTTTTACAATCAGTCTAAAATAATTGTTAAATAATCTGGCCATGCAAATAGGCCCAGTGTTCAAATAAATCTATCACAATGCGTTCTCATAGTTGCACAAAATGAGCCAATTGCGTAAATGAATTGGGTTGCGCAAATGGGCAATATTCGACACTATCTTGGGACAATAAAACAAACAAAATTATTATTCTAGTTTAGCCCAATTATTCAGGTCAAAATTATCCCAAAATATAGAATTCAATAATATAATTTATTCAAATCTAATTTAGCTGTTCTCAAATTATATGCCAACAAATAAATAGATATTTACTTTTAGATATAATAGATTAATATGTTGGTTAAAGAAAAAAATATAGTAAAAAAACTTCAAATTAAACTATATATGCAAATACATAAATTTTTACTTTATCTTTAATATTACAATTTAAATCTTGACATTGAACTTCATTAATAAGATTAAAAATACTTATACAATTAAAATAAATTTTTATATCATCATTATCCCTGTCTATATTTTCATTTAATCAAGAAGAGTAAACTTTTAAATTTAGATAGAGAGAGAAATAAACCGGCAAGATGATTACAGAATTTGATAAATACGTTTATCTAACATGATTTTTATTAAAATACAATAATTCATTTCAACAATTTTTTTTCTTATTACTTAAACCATTTACAATAATCATAAATAACACACATTCTTTTGATTTGTAACACAGTTAACTAACTATATTTACTTATTATCGAAATAAAGAATAAAATAAAATAATTAATGGCCTTTGCAATTCAATTTAATGAAATATATATATGATAACTTATAGAATGCTTTATATAATAATAAAAATGATTGATCTTTCTTGATTTATTCTAAATTGAAAATTCAATTTAATAATGAAAGTAATAAACTACTATAATTAGTTCGTATAAAAAAATTCTCTGGAGTCATTTCTAAATATTATTTTTCTTAATTAATTACATTTGATTCTTCAGGGTCAAAAATAATTTAGAAGAAAATATAATGCAAAATTACATATTCAAAAATGCAACTTTCTTTGTTGCATAAAAATTCTATTTTAACAATTATAAAAGTTTAAAAGCACATTTGAATTTTGAAAGGTCATAAAACAGAAAAAATTGTCAGTCGGATATATTATTAGATTAAGTTTCTAACTATATACAGTACATACTGTATATTCGTAAAGTTTGTACATTACAATGATACAGCAAAGCTGATAAAATAATTGTTACAACTATCTGTTATCGTTACTTTCCGTTGTTGTTGTAGCTGTTGTTGCTGTTCCTGGAAATATACTGGAACGTCGGAGTCGTTCGTATGTTTGCGCTATGTAATCTATCTCCATATCTGTTAAAGTTGGAAAAGTACTATTCAGAGAAGAAGAAAGACGTCGTCTTAATAAAATTTGATTCTTTATAGACTCTAAACGTATATGTCTGTTCCTATAAAAAAAAATTAACTATGTAATATAAACCAAAATATTATAATTGGTAATAAATATATAACATCAACAGTATACTTTACGACATTTGTGTTGAAATATTATATCAGTAATAAAATTGCGCAAATATTTTCTATTCGATGTGTATATGTAACGAGAAAAACTTCTTATGTCATAATATGTGACTTAATCTTCACAATAATGAATACAGAATTTTGAGAAAGAATATATAAGTGTAGAATACCAAAAAGGAAATTCTTTTTTTTCGTGAAAAGTGATAAAATGAGAAACTATAGCATTCTAATTTACCAAAATAATAATAAAACTCAAAAATTTACTAAAGCGATGTAAGCATTTCCTCTAAACACAGTACGGCACTGTCTCTTGGCCTTGAAGGTGAAAATTACAAAAATGAAAAATATCAATAAGATCAATAACATCAGTTTCTTATCGCACAGTTCTATTTTTTTTAGCTGTTACAAAGGTTTTTAATAACAATTTTAGTTTATATTTTTTTATCCATTGCATCACCATTGTTTATTTTCCATATCCGATAAAAATTTATCACGAATCGATCTGTATACATAATATTATCCCCCGATCTTATATAGTCTCTATATGTATTTAAAATGAGCTTTATATACAGTAAAGTAGAAATACATTCCTTATATATTTTAAGAATTTTTCGTTTGAACTTACCTTTCTCTATGCTGGTGATGTAGCCTTATAGTATCATTATCGTTTTGCAGATCGGTCAAGCTGGTGTTTGATAATCCGATTGATGCATTAGCCATTGCTTGATCCCTCAGACTCGCAATTTCCGATTCGTCTAATATTATTCTAGTAGGAACTGCTAATTCATCAGAATCTGTATCGTTCAGTTCGTTGCAATAAACAAGATAGCAGAGTAATGTTAAAAAGTAAGAATAAGTAGTTAGTCTATACATGATCGCGCGTGTGATCGTTACCAGTTACGTAGAGTTATATATCAACAAATTGTAAACATTGATTAACGTGAACTAAACATGTGAGATACTCATCGGAGTTTTAATTATTCATTGTAGTTCTTCCCACGCGCTGATAAGTTTTGGAATGCAGCCAAAGCTAAGGATGAAATTTCAGAATGATTACTGTCATTAAAACTGACGTCATTAAAGTCTAGACGGTATTATAATAATTGAATGTTTTTATACCATAAAAAATAATTCTTCTGATTATTGAATGTCAAAATTTTTATTTTATTCTTTTCTTCTAAAATCAATCTATGTTATTCACAGTGCCGTTACTTTGAATACATTATCTTTCTTAGCTAAACTTCAATGTTTCTATAATCTATACTCTTAATTCAAATCTGATGCATCAAATTCAAATATCATGATAATTAAATGATTGCTATATTTATAATATTTATATAAATGCAATTCAGATATAGTTTTCATGTAGGCCCTAACAGTAATTAACAAATATAAAATTATTCAAGCTTAATCAATTTATTGGGCTTAATTATGTTAATATTAGTGTTTTGTATTCTTAATGATAATTATTAAGATGAGTAAGATATTATGCATGATTACTAAAAAATATACAAAGAATATAGGCCTAGTAGTATTTCTAAGACAAATAAATGAGAATTAGGCCCTATATAAAGTATTAAAAATACATTTTCATTCCTTAATAATCGATGAATTTTAACATATTAAAATTTGAATATATACATAGTCAGATACTGAGTATTCAATACTTGGATAGGCCCTATCTTATACATGATTCACCTATCAGAATATAGATTATAACAGAAGCTAAGCTTATGATAGAATCAGAGGAGATGAAGGATGAGAATGATTTAAGCAAATTAAACAATGCGCTAAAAAGTACTGAAATTTTAAATTTTTTGAGAAATGGTATCCTAAAACTGATTCCGAATTTTTTAGTTGGAAAATTCGGAATCAATTTTAGGAAAATTCTATATTATGGTTTGGACAGGATGATCTTATTTAACTACGCAATCGTGTCGGCGATAGTTGCGTTTTTGCGAGACATCACACGCTATAGAAATCGCTCAATAAAACAGTGTTTATGGGAAAAATGAGATTAGGGGCAGACCAAATCTCATTTTCCTCTAACTTGTAAGTATCAAAAAATACCATTCAAAATCGAAACAAATTTAATAGTTATTCTAGCACAGTTTAAATACATGTTAAATTAATATTTAATAATAAAATTAAACACTAAATTTAACATATCTAAAAAAAAAATTATTTAAAAGAAAATTTGTTATAAAAAATATAGCCGTTTTTATAATTAACAAACCACTCCCTATTAACATTAAAGGAAGCACATCTGCAGGATTTTCAGTTTTTTTTTTTTTTCCTTCTTAAGATCTTCATAAACTGTCGTCAATGCTTTGCCAAACAACTGATCATGATTGTCATGATTTAACTGATCTTGATTGTCATATCCATGCACAGACTTGTTGACGCAAATTTATATTCTTCCGCGAACTGCGAAACTGGTGTTGGGATGAAATCGCGTAAAAGCATTTACGAAGGTTTTAGCTTTACAAACAACATTTATCTATTCTTCAATAACGTTATAAACAATTTGCATTTGAGCGAAACATAGGAAAAAACGTATCCGCGGTAACGAAATGACTGTACTGTACTTTAAAAATACGTTAAAAGATCAAAAAATGATCTAATAAACAAATGGATGAAATTCGATAAAATATTTTCTTACTATTTTTTTCTAAAATAAAAGCGTTTTTGAACATAAACATTTAATTTTAGAGCAGAAATATTTTAACACAAATATGAGAAAATAGCCATTGGAGAATATCCATATTTATATCACACAATTACGGAAGAACAGATTCAAAAGATTTGCATGATTCTTCTTCAATTGCTGTTCCCCACGCATCATTTAATTATAAATGGCGTAGAGAGCGAGAGAGAAAATCACGTAAATTGTGGCGTCATATTTGTAAAAATATTCAGAATTTTACATTTCTATGATTAAAAATACATATGTAAAATATAAAATGTTTATGATTAAATTATTTATCTGATTTTCAATAACTATATTAATGACACTTTAAATGTATAATAAATATTCAAAACAATTTCCACAAATTCCCTTTCAACCAGACTGTTGTCTCTAAAATTTTCCCATAAAATCATTCTATATTATATTATATTTTTAAAGGTATTACTGAAGTGCTTTTAATAAACATTCTATGTTCTTACAGTTAGATTTTTTATTAGATGTTTTAGATTGTTTTCATTATGATTAGTTTTTTAAGTTATGAATGTAAGGCACTTTTGAATAAATTGCTGACATAATAATAACTAGGATGCTCAGGGCTACCCACGAAATTTTGAATCCGATGATGATCTCATCATAATGTCATATACTGGTTCGTTTTGTGGCCTCACCCATTATTATGTCATAATGATATATTACAGGCAGAAGTCGATTTTAGGTCAAACTAGTTTTGCCTAATTTAAATTAGTTTCATTAAATAGCAATCAGTAGGTACTCTCAGTAAACAGCTAAAACTAATCTTGAATATACCAAACTAGCATTGACTGAAACCGAATTAGGATAAACTAATTTTGTTGTAGCTATTCTGGGCAAAAGTAGTTGAATAGAATTACAGATACGCGCATGTGCCGGGGCAGTTCCTGAATGACTAAATTTTGTGTAAAATTCATGATTATTTTATATTATTTTAAATTTTATATGGTGCAGATAAAATTTTGTTATGCATATTATTTATGAAAAAAATAAAATCGTAGAAAATTGCGACTCTCAATAAAACAAGAGTTGATAAAAAACTTTTATCGATTTAATTTCAAGGACATGTATGATAATTCAATTTAATCAGTTTTTATCATTTCTAAACCAATAATTAATATTTTTAGTTTTATTTGTAAATGTATTTTTTAAATTAAATTTTCTAAAATTTGAAATATAGTATTATTTATCTTATTTAATATATAATTTTAAAATAACAAGCAAAAAATTTTGTAAAATGTTAATTATTTAATGGATTCGCTTTATAAAATTGCAGTTAACGATTTCGATCTCGGAAGAAAAAATACACGTAGATTAAAAATTTCTTTATCGAAGTAGTGAACTTTTAATAAATTATTTATAAGAAATGTTATTAGCTTAATATAAGAAAAAAGCGGCAAAATAATACATTACTTGTTAGTGGAAGATGTGTCGTGTCGCAGCGCGGCGACATCTATATAGCAGGATTGTTTTAATGAATATATATCGACTAACACGAAACCAAAGAGTCATGTTAGTTGATCTCTATATCATGTTCTAGGGAAAAGCATGTATATATTCGTTAAAAAAAAGCTTGCTAAGTAGGCGACGTCGTTCACCAGCAGGTAATCTACCATTTAACCAAAAAAGCCAATAATAATGCAATAATATAATGCAAAAGTTACCATATTTTAATTCTAAAATAAAAATATTGTACTGTGTATTGTACTATAATGATAGTCTTATACTGGAAGTCCTCCATTTCGTTTACATTCTAACAAGATTTAAGTTCTGTCTAAATTTATAATGGATTTTCTGCCGAACTGTTTCGGTTTTTTACATAAAAAACAGTATTATAAAATTCAATTTTAAATGATGATTGATGTATATATAAATGATTTTATTTCGTCACTTTCAACTCCCAAAAGTGCTGAATTAAAGCAATTTTGGGAGTTGAAAGCTTAAACCTCTACAGCATATGAATAAATCTGTATAGACTGTTATCCTTAAATTTAGTTATAATTAGATGTATATTTATTTTATACAAATATTATTTTTATCAATATTTTTATGTCATATCTAATGATTTATATAAAATATATAATTGTTTGTCTTATGCAATTTGTTAGGAGGTGTAGATATTGATTATTTGAACGATCATGCTCTAAGGTGAAGGTTGAGAGATTTGATTTTCTTATCTTTCAATGAATGATGGACAGTCAGCAATTAGTAATATTTGTTAATAGCCAAGCAAACTGCAAGATTTATCATATTTAATTAACAGTGGTAAAAATAATAAGTCTGCTTAGTTAAGAATCTCCAGACATTCGTTAAAAATTCGCAATGAGTAAAATTCTGTGAAGACTTTTATCCAAAATTTAATTTTTATAAATAAATCTTATAAATTTTATCTGATTTAACATGAAATTCATAAAAGTAACATCAGAATCAAACATAATAATTCTTCTATTTTCACATTCTTAAAATATATTTTACAATAATAAATTTTAGTAACAATTTCTGAAACTTTTCCTTTAGTTTATAAAAAATTCTATATCTGTTTTGTAAGTAAAATTTTGAAAGAATAATTTGGTGAATACTGGTTGTTTTCTGCTCTGAAAAGTATTGCATATATATTGTATATAATAATAATAATAATAATAATAAAATATATAGATAAATATTTGCTCGACTATCACTTGCCTGAAAGCAAGTTTCTGAATCTTTTAAAATTATTTCAAAAATTAATTTCTCGGAATTACTTTATTTATAATTTTTGCTTTTGCAAATAGAATAAAATATTAATGAATTAGGTTTACCGTCTCTCTCAGCACGATATCTCCTGTAAATATTATCCGATTTAAAATTAAATTTATAATGTATGTTATTAAGACACACTGTGTTGACTTTCAAAACAGTTTGTGAGATTAACTTATCATTGATGTGTATTGAGTTTTGGAATGCATCCGTAGTTTACTTACCCGGAATATATCTATAACTATGAATCATTAACTGAAAGTTTTTTACGCATGGTAACTATAGCAGCTTCTGAAAAATTTTTACAAGTATTTAGATAAAATAAACAGGCTACAGTTAGTTTTTAAAAATTACCTGTGAATAAATCCGGATGTAATTCCATATAATGTAATACATATTGATCCGCATTCTTGATTATAAATTTTTGTCCGACAGCTTCGATAATGGACCCAAGAAAGAAATCTTTTAATGTATAATATACGGGTGCTTCATAAATTCCACCACTCTTCAGTAGTTTCTGACGTGATAGAAATGTACCACCAGGAAAACCAGAATTAATTATTCGTGGTTCAAATATCATTATAGTGTCGTCAGAAAGATAATAGTATATTATAAATTTACGATCTTTATCGTTTGGATATTTAGATTGCTGTAAGGGTTTAAAAATATCTGTTTTAGAATTTTGTCTTTTATAAAGTATAAGATATAAAAGTACAATTTATGATTTAAATTTTTTACCATTATGGCTTCGTATCTTAAATATCTTGGATGATTCAATAGGAATTTAGCAAGATCTGTATAAATCTTGGGTCTTAAAGTTAAATTATAATAAGATTGAAGAGAATCTTCCCAGGTTCCATATCCGTTTAAATGAGGTGGAATTTCCTGCTTAACCATAAATAATTTAATAATCACATCTTTAATATCTAAAAATTGAATAAAGATATGTACTTACTTGAGTAATTTGTTTGGAAGGTTTTGGCCTGACATCAATAGGTGTAAAGTCTTCAATGCCGTAATATTTTCTAAAAAATTCTTGAGTGAAAGCATCACAATCATACAAAAACAGTTTTCTGTTATATATAACTAATGTTTTTCCAATGCCTAAATCCTTGTGTGAAAAAAATTTATCCAGTTCTATTTCCGTAGGGTCTAAATTAATTAGCGGAAAATCATCTAAAGAAAGAAACAAACGATTTTATATTTAAAAAATGGTTTTGATGCCATAACATATAAGCTAATCGTAACGTATCAAACCTGGAACTGCATTTCGATCTTTTGGTATTCTGTGTCGTTTAATAAGAACTGGATTCTGATCTCGACCGTTATTAGCTTCGTGAACTTCCAAAATTTCAATAGAATCATCTGAAAGATAATACTTTACAAGACGATAAATTATAAATAAAAGCACATACGATTTTAAAATAAAAACAAGATACATACGTGTAGAATACAATTACGGATGTCCCCGCAACAATGATCTCTATCATCCCAAATGCAATAGAATCGAAGTATTTGACGATCAAATTGCAGGAACTTCCATAAAGAATCTACCGGAGATGGCGTTTTATATAATTTTCGCGAGGTTGCTAATTTGTTTCTTTCCATATACGGATCAGTTGGCAATGTTTCTGGAGGATTTACTTCTATTCCTTCGCTTGTGAGAAATTCCTATCGAAAGTAATTTTTTTATTTAAATATATAACTTTAATATGAATAACTTTTCTGATTAGTGTTAATTTACTTACTCTTGTCCATTTGTCGCAGTCATAAATTCGATAAACATGTCCATAAACAGTAAAATTCATTGCAACGTTCAGATCTCTCCAGTTCCAAAATTCTCCTAACGTATTTTTTGGAAATCTTTGTCTTCTCAGGAGAACACCCTCAAAAAATAAAGCATTAAGAATATATTTTATTTTTCGTTTTAGGTAACTTCTATCTAAAGATTTCTGAATGCTGGGCCGTTCTAAAGATCATTATGTACTAACAAAGTCCTTCTTTACTAATATACAGTGACACTTCCAATTCCATTGAACTGCTAAGCAGCAGAATAAATTCAGCCATCTTTTAACGTATTTTAAGTGCTATGTTGAATTTTGATGCATTATCGTCTGAACTATTAGACTTTTTATATATTATAAAAATGCAATTTCAACTAAAAATTGATATCTGTAAAAACCATATTATTATGATATATATTAAAAGAAATTTTCCGGTTGATAGCAGTATTTTATAAGTAACGAGTAACGGCGGCGGTAACGCGTTAGCATGCCACGCAGGAAGACCCAAGTTTGAGTCCCGGATTCGGCATCTCCTGAAAACTTTTTTCGGGGTTCCGGGCCCGGCCTGGCAAACTCCGTCCTTCACCATCTGTTCCCCCTCCACTGTTGTGGATGCAGACCGTGGTTGGAACGGTTGGAACTGGCCGTGCTCCTTAGTAATCTCACTGATTGGAAAAAGGGCGTAAAAAAGTAATAAATAGCATAATATTTCCTTAATTTATTGAGTCTTACTTAAATAAAAAAAACTCTAGCTCATAATTTCCTTTTATATAGGGTGAAGAAAAACTTTTTCATACTGATAAGGGGCATCGAAACAAATCAAAAATATCAATGAACATATGATCTAAATGGCACCATTTTCGAATTAAGACCCTTTAAAACTAACCAATCACAATTGAATATACGAAGAGCTAGCCAATCCCAATCGAGAGCGACAGCACATGGCAACGGCGCTTCGCGTGCTCGATTGTGATTGGTTAACTCTCGAAAAAGGTGCTGTTTAGATCATATGTTCATTGACATTTTCGACCTATTTCGATGCCCCCTATCAATACGCAAAACTTTACGACGGAGTTTTTCTTCTCCTGTATAACGAACATTGCTTGTTTTAATTTTCTGCATAGATAAATTACATTGTTAACTACAAAAAATATGATAAATTGACGGATCTCAATATCAGGATTCCTATGTCAGATGAAAACTCAGCGATCCCAATATTTCTGATCAAATTTATGCACTATTTCTGTATTATATATTAATTTGATTAATAATAATAATAGTTTTTAAACTTAATAAATGTAAATAAAATGTTTTATTATGAAAAACGTGAAAAATTAAAGGTTTTAAAATGTAAATAATATTAATGCCTGTAATATAATGAATAAATAAATACCTACATTTATCATAACATATAAATACCATTTATGTGTTATGATAAATGTAGCTATTTATTTATAACATTTAATTCTAACATTTTAATTATAACATTTATCATAACATATAAATGGTATTTATATGTTATGATAAATGTTATAATCTTAGGATTAGAAGTCACATAATCTCCGAATCTCGTGAAACTATTACGGATCTCTTATATAAATTTTTGAAGTATACGACCTATAGATAGATTGATTTCAGGATGTAATGCCACTATGTTGTCCATATCCAATTCGGCCGACTGATTGATATCATTAGCATTAAATGGCATTAAATTTTGTCATTTAATGCTAATGATATACAGCATTATTATTATATGGCATTAAATTTTGCATCAAATTTAAATTTCAATTAAATTTGTTTTTTTTTTTTAATTACAATTCTATCTATGGCTTTTTAATTTTTATATGAGAGTTTTCCAAATGAAAATTTCATATATGTGACATTTATATCAAAATAAATTATCTATTTTTTATATCTACTGTATATATAATATACTACGAAGTTTATAATAATTGTGTGCAGAGATTATTCAAATTCTTTATAACTGAATACTATATTTTATTTTTTACTTAATAGATATTCTCATTCAGTTAAATACAAATATTTATATAAACAGTATATTTTAACCTTAGGCGAGTGAAAATTCGTGTCTATAATATCAAATATTTTGATTGGTTTATGGGAAAGTGAAATTTAATTTAGCAATTTACTATAAATTTATTTATGATATGATTTATTATCAAACAAAAATGATGATATAATTACTTGAATCAAACCAGAATTACTGGTGGGAAGTTCGATTATTCTCATTGTATCATCTTCAAGATAGTAATAAATATTCACATTCCGGATACGGTATGTATCTTCGGAAGAAAACTCCACATTTTCCTTAAAATAGGCGAAGAATCTCATCACCTAAAATTGACAAAAATCTGAAAATTAATCATTCAAAAATTTTATGTTGAACTTTATTTTTTATACCTTTTTGTCATAGGCAACGAAAGATGGAATCCATTCTTTTTTTGGGTCTTGTGACGTTCGACCATATTGCAAATCATCAAATTTTCCATTCTTCAAATTGCTTTCGGCTTCTAGAAAATCGAATGCTAACTTTGGAGTTGATTTTTTAATTCCACACGGGATACGATAGCCTTTATCGTATATTAGTGTTTGTGGTAGCAAAAAATCGCATTTCTAATAAGGGAAAATTTAAAAGCTTCATTAGTATTTTCAGAGCAATTTTTATTATTATAATAATAAAGTTTAATTTTATAACTTTATTAATTAATTTTATAAATATTATTTTAAGTACTTTTTATATAATTAACCTAGTTCTCAAAAAATATCACTATACGCAAGTAACTATTTTATTACGGAATAAAACAGTTACTTGCATATAGTACTATTTTTTTAGAACTAGATTATACGAAAGCAAGTAGTTTAACCCATGATATTGTATTTTATATAATTAATCGAAAAAATTAAATTAAAATCGTCGGCCGGATTCTCTAGAATGGAAAGCCGAAGCGTTTCCACGCGGCAAACACTTTGGCTTTCCATTCTAGAGGACCCGAGGTCGAGTGTCGGGTCCCATCCCTTGAAAATATTTATCATGGGGCCGGGCCCGCCCTGTCGATCATCATCCTTCACAATCCGGCTAATCCCTCCGCAGGGCTGTGGAAGGGCTTGTTTCGCCCCGCCACTTAGTACTCTTACTGACTTGTGAGTGGAAAGTGATATCATCTGTTGACCAAAAAAGAAAAATCAATACTG
>WUQG02435994.1:0-13952 GCA_011317285.2 Androctonus mauritanicus
TCACCAAGTACGCTTAAACTTTTACAAAAACACCAATTTACCACATTCCATGATAAAAACTGAAGTTGAGATTTTTTGCCAAAAAATTACAACAGCTACTCATACGATTTACTGCATATCTATTGAGGAATATTATAAAACCGAAAAACCGATGGATTTCATTTATTTGTAGCTATGGTGTAGAGATATCCAAAGTATTCTGAAAAAATTCGACATTTTTTAAAAAGTGACATATCTTAGGTACTACTTGGGAAATATTTTTTTTTGTATTTTATTTTGAGCGCCCAATAGCTCCACTATGGGGTGTTTCAGGCTTATTCATTGTCTCTGGGACACCCTGTATATATAAGCTTTTTCTTTCCTCAATGTTCTTCCTTCAAATTCCTTTCTCTGTTTTATTTATATTTATAGATCAGAGATTTTAAGGTGAGGAAAGTTATTTTACATATGATTCGAGTTCCGTATCCTCTACAGTTAAATCATATGATATCATATGCAATATGTAACTTAAAATACAATCATTCGACAGATATTAAATTTGTTATAATTAGTTACGGATTAAGGCATAAGATATATTAAACAATTTATTAGTTAATGCCTGTTTTCTAGGAAATTCTCTTTATATGATTGCCACAAATACATCCTGAGTTTACTTAATCTCCTGTTCCTAACTCATTATGATCTATGCGATGCTATTTTTTCAGTTACTTTTCATAATTGTTACAATATCCGTCGCCTAATAAGATCCCAGACTTTCTTATATTGATTATTTGTTATATTCTTTCACTACTATGATTCCTTATCCTCTTATGGTCTATCAGCCACTAAAAATTTCTTGTGAAATGCTATAAACTAAAAACTAAATCCTGTGGGGTCAATCATTCGAAAAAGTGTGAGCTTCCATGAAATGCAGGATCTGGAAATTGAACTCAGATACTTCAGGTTTTGAATCAATGCTTTTAACACGCAATCATTGGACCGATGCATCTGATTTAACAGCTGCAATAATAATATATTTATTTATAACAGTTATTTTTTATAGGCAGTGTTTTCATTCTTAAAAATTCTGTTAAGATTACAACACTGCACGGCTATTATAGAAAATGCATTTCGGCTTTTCGGCCCTTAGAACTGAAGAGGACTGAAAAGCCGAAATGCATTTTCTGTAATATCATTTTTTTATGTTTCATATCATTTCAATTCTTCGCAGGCGAATCATTATAAGAAGTCCGTTATCACATTGTTTGCCTAATTTCTATAAAACTGTTACTACTATGGTTGTTCTTTAACATTTCTTCATATTTTTATTCTAGTTATTACTATTTATATCCATTATAGCATATATTCTATATTCTAATTATATAAAATAAGTATAAAGGAGATAATAATAAAATTTTTATAAAGTTTATAACGCAAATTCTTACTTGATATTCTCCATTTTCATCTCTATAAATTATCAAACTTCTGAGATTTGTGATATTGTCATATTTAATAGCGAACGTATCTAAATCCAATGTACCTTTACCTTCTTCTCCTTTGATAATCATTCCAGTTATTTTCTGTACTTTTCCTAAATCTATCTGCAATCATTGAAATAGAAGAATTACTTCGTTTTGAAAATTTTAATAAAATTAAATGCATTTCTATGAGAGAGAGAAAAACAATTTATATATGAATTTACAAAAAATATTCTTCTATTTTACCATTATATAATCAATTAGTATGTTATTTACTGCTAAAATCGCTTAATAAGTTAATGTACTTAAACAAACCCTCCAAAATCCAACTCCGGTTTCTCGTCGTGGGGAGTAACAGGGGTTGAGAGTCGAGCTGAACTTCTCCCCTGACTAAAGGAGTTCTGTCACTCCCCAAACTAACATGTAAGACATCGTGCTGAGAATTGGGTGGCACCGAAATAGTAAAAAGTGCAGTATTCCGAACTACCCTTTCAATACCCCTTGCCGTAGTTAGCCTTCCACCCGCATTGAAGGATAACTGGCTGTGATCTTCTTTCTTTTCTCGAGTAAGTATTTGTGGCATGGATCACAAAAACATATTTCTCAGGGTCTGCTTCTCTGTCCCCCGCAGGATTGGCAGTTATGGTTTACGTGTTGAGAAGGCTGACATGTTGCCGACATACTTGAAGACGGAGGGACGGTGGAGCAATCTGCCTCTGCCTCTTCCGTTGAAGCTGGTCCCCGACGGGCAAAATTGTCCGTTGCGGCTAGGAGAAAACGAAAAAGTGCTAGGAGGAAAGGTGGCTCTCAGCAACCAGGTCACACTTCCCAACTTTCTCCTTCCGATTCTCTTGTTAGTATTCCTGGTGCTAGCATGCGGACCAGATCTGTGGTTTCTACCTCTTTTCTTGGAAGGTAGAGTCACGAAAACGACGCTGTGATCTCAGACAGGGTTATTCTCTAAATCTTGACATCCTTTCGGAGGGCCGTCATCAAGGAAGGCTACCCAGACTACAAGATGGTGACCGATGAAGTCGATCTTCTACAAGGCAAGATCCTGAGCAGAATAGATGGAACTTCTTTCGGCGAAACTCTAAGCAATGTTCAGGAACTATACCTTGGACAATGGTGCACTCATTTATACTTATAGTGACTGTGTACTTTAGTGACTTACCCAGCTTTTCAATGATGGGTTCTTTGGGAGAGAATTCGCTTAAGAGTTTTTCCGCTGAATGTTTGAACTCCCTATATCGAAAATAAGCAATAATATGTAAAAGTAATTATACTTACATATCAATGAACGCATTCTGCATTGATCTAGAATTGCCCTCTTCCGATTTTATTCGTCTACAATTCATACTTCGACAATAATGCCACCCAATAATGCCGACAATAATAAACTCAAGTTTTTTGTTGTAATGTTTAAGTCTGCTATAAAGTGTTTAGAAAATATAACGTATTAAGAAAGTGACATACCGTTACGAGTAGTGTACACAGATTTCATCTTATAATGCCACCTATTTTTCAAAGAAAAGGCGATAAATGTCTCGTGATTAGAGTTGCACTTTTTGACATCTATACGTCAAAGTTTGACGTAATAACTCAGAGATACGAAAACTTTACGTCAAAGATAAGAGAAAGTTTACATCAAAAGTGAAATCTATATGACATTTTTTGACTTAAACTTGGTTGGTCACGTGATACAGAACAGTAACTTCCTTTTTCATAGATATTTTAAGTAAAAGAAAATGTTTTTTTTTTTTTAAATTATTAATACTGTATATAACGAAATGAGGAATTAAAGATAGATTTATTATTTAAAATCATTTTTAATTTTTTATATATATGATTAATATTAAAAAATAAATAAAATTTTATATATATATATAACCATATGTATAAAAAATTTATCAATATTTCCACTACGGAGTAAGTTTGCACGGGGTTCCGAGTTATGTGGGAAATTGATAACGCCTGTTTATGCAGAAACTCTCGTTTATTTAAAAGATACTAAAAATGTAATTTGTGAATTGGTTATAGGATCAAAAGAGCAAATAATAGAAACGAATCTGTATCATATACGAACGGAACTGACTACACCTGTCAGGTGTATTGACAGCAAACCGATTGAAATAGCACTCCTCAAACACAACACAGCTGGAAGAGTCGAACTTTCGGAGGAATCGGAATTAAGTTATTCAAGATCTAGATTCCTTTTCAATAAACTTAATTTCAATATTAAGTTTATTGCGAAGAAATTAGATTAATTTCATTATTTAATTTTTTCAAAATGTTGTAAAAATTAGATACTGTAATTAAGTTTATTTACTTAAATTAACAGAATTATAAAGTAATGCAACATTGATTAATTGATAACGTTAGATGGAATGTTCGAAGTCAGTAAAAATAACTGGAGAGACATCTGCGTTGCGGAAAAGTTCTGCTGTATAGAGGTTCCGCCGCTCTATTATTTCCACTGGTAAGCCCATAAATGAGATACATATCTACCAATTCTACATAAGAATAGTGATCCATAACACTCTTAAAAAGACTATGGTAAGAATAAGCAATACACAACTACCGCACCAGAAAGAGTTAGCACTTTATCATTGGAAAATGAAAGCTGGATTTATAAAACAATTACGTTTCATTTAAATAATCAGTGGCTAATTTAATAAACAATCTGTTCTCGGTACTATAAATTTTTAAGGAGAGTTTTTAAGTAAATAAAATTTATAGACGATTTTAAAAATGCAAATAAATATGCTTTTAGAATATTTTATTTTTGTCTAACCGAAAATTACGTCACAAAATTTTACACTTTATACCTTTCAAACGAAGCATCCAATTACAAAATGGGACTAGACTTTTTACTCAGAATTTTTTAGAATATCTTTTATCAAAATATTCAAAGTTACTATCAATATCGATACCTGATGCTAACTGCTATGAATTCGAGAGCTATTTTACGTTACAGATATTATTTGCAGAAGTAAACCTGGTTTGCTGGAAAGGTGATACAATCTGTGTACCTAACTTATTTTCTGATTGCAATAACGATTGTTGACGAGAATCAGATTGCAAATAAAATTTTCTAACAATGATTCCTGAAGTCCAGAAATTTTTATCAAGTAAATCAGTAATTCTATTGGCTGGTACAGAAATAAATGATAATGAGTATGACGGATATTTTGTCCTACATTTGTAAACCCTAGTATTTACTTTAGTTCTGTCTGTAATATATTGGATACTTTCTTTTATATTTCTTTCGGGATATAGACGAGAAGTGAAAATTAATAACCGATTGGATAATTTTAAGCCAATTTTAACATCTAATTTACTTTTATCTGCGGATTTATTTTCTGTAATGGATATAGAAACAATTTGGCGTGAACAACTTAAAATTTGAGAATAGGTTTCATTATCAACTTTGTTATTTTGGTTATAGAAATGTTGCGTATTAGATGCTGTATCACCATTATCAACTTTATTCTTACGAAAAATAGTTTCACGAAAGGTCATGCCATTTTTAATTCTATCCTTGTTATTAATTTTATCAAAGTTAGTCTTAACTTTTCTTTACATATACTAATTTGCGATGAAGATGACTGTATTATTTTATCTAATTTACTCTCAATGACATTCAATAAATTATTTAATGAAACTACTACATACAGTATTTATATGCTTCTCAGTTTCCTCCAAATACATTCATACAATACTTTCATTATCCTTTCTTATTGCTATTTTTAAGCTTTCGTTAAACATGTGTGAATATCATCAATAATTTGATTTGTACGAACTGTTAATGAAGAAATTAACATCTTTTGAAAAAAATGTAAGGTGCTTTCGATAATATCCGAATTCTAAACTTTGTTAGTAACACCAAACACTTCATTAACACAATCAGTATATTTTCAAGCATCCTTCAATGATTTGGGCATTTTTCCAAATTGATGAATAAATACTTTGACGCAACTGCTGAATGAAATAAGTGATTGCTCTTCGAATAACACGATAATACATCTTCATTATGATTAAATTCCAATGAACAGGCTCGGCAGTAATTTGCGTCAATCTGATACTAGTCGCTGTTGCCATGATATACCGACTAAATCATTTGATAAAGAGAAAGTAATATTTAACACAGAAAACTAATCGATTCCATGCCATAATGCCATAGTGATGCAAATGCTATAATGAAATATATGACGTTATGGCGACATGAGAATGGATGACATCAGAAAAATTATGGCTGCGTAATGTCATTAGAATATCATCCAGTCATTCTGATGTCATGGTGATTAGCCAATTAATTCTAAATGCTATAATAAATGAAATATTTTGTCGAATTGTACTTGTTCATGGTTTACTGTAAATCTTTATATAAAGTCAATTAATCGGTCTATGCCCGATTCATTGAACAGCATACCTCAACTTCCAGTTGATTTTACTATAATTTGTTGACCAGTATTAGAAATTAAATATGGTTGCCGCCAAAAGTATCCTCTATGATATGGAATCTTAATTCACTCTAAAATAATCTATAAATTCACGTAAACTAATAAAAATTATTTTTATTACTAGTAAGAGTCTTCAGCTATACCTTTCAGATCAGCTTACTATCTCCCCCCAACTAGTAAGAGTGCCGGCATCCCCATGACATAATAGTTGCCACACAATCCGTAATATGTCCATAAATTCCGAACAATGCCGGATACTCTCTCTAGTAATTTTATAAAATATAAATAATCCAAAACTACGACGAAATAAATCTTATAAATTTTATCATGAATAAAATTTTAGAAAAAGTTTATATTAATATTATCTATCTGAATTTACTAAAATATAATTTAAAAGATTTTATTAAATAGTTTAAATGTTAACGGATTCATTTCCTTTCAGCATATTGAATTCAAATTATTTTCTGACGATTTTGTTTAGAACAAAAATATTAATAATTGAACTGACTTCAAAATTTTATAAGTTTAAAATTTGGCTTACCATAATAGAAGGCTGTACAGCACCAAAATAAGATTTAAATGGTGGCCAGTCTTCTGACAGTCTAATATTTCCTATGGTTGCTTTTGCTTCCTCATCAGACGTATATATATGGAATCTATCGGCATCTAATTCAGACGCTAATGAATCGTTGCATTCTATAAAACATAAGGAATAGAAAGTAAGCCTATTACATTATATAAAATTGTTAAATATAATATTTTAACAAATAACAAAAAATAGCACAGTAAAAATAAATATGTGAAATTACGCAATTAAAGTTTCAAACTTTCAAAGTTTAGACCGGGGTTTATAATGCTCCATTAAACTTTCTATTAGTAGCTTTAATTATCACTTATTAGTGATAATCGATACCTAACGATGATAAATTACCATGAGGTTTATCTAACAATTTATGAGATATAACTGATATAGTTATTATATAGGTTCTTCAAAAAATATAATAATTGCACCAGTTATCTCTTAATATCCGGTTTAATCATCAAAGTACTCAAAGGAATGTGTAAGGATCACGCAACGGGTGTAGGTAATTCGTCAGTCTGACACCAGGAGAAGTTTTACGTGTTTCTCCAACACGTCAATCAGGAAATGACCGAAAACTCAGAATAAGACATGCGAGTAAGTGGCGCAGGGTTCCAAGATAGGAGAATTAATTCGGAAACACATATAATATAAACTATACATATTTATTCAAAATAAAAATTAAATAAAATATAACATTAACATATTCCATTCGAGAGAGATTTGAGAGAGCTATTCGACGCGAGAGATCATACCTGGGAGAGAGAGTATAAAAAATTCAATCCTTGAATTCTTCATTATTCTTGATGATCATTCCTCGTCCTCGTTCTGTGGTCCTCGTTGGATGTCCCCGACAGGACGGGACATGGAATCGTCTTCACTGTCACATTTTCCCAATCTTCTGTCCAGAGTCTGGCGAGAGCAGACTCCCGGAGATGTCCGGTGTATGTGGAGACCTCGGAGCGACTCTCCTTGTCTGACTCACTTGACTGATTTTAACTCGCCTCCCCCTTCTAAAATTTCCCGACCTTTTATTGCCGTTTTTCGCTATCAGTAATGTGGGCGAGAGACCTCTTATCAATAGCGGGCGTATTCAATCGGGAATTTTGGAATGTCCCCTGTTGGTTTTGCTTTGTTCTTCCGAACTCTGTGTTGACACGAAATTGAGATAGTTATTATTTTCTTCGACGGAGTGGACTTTCTCTTGTTATCAGTAAGAAACAACAAGATTACTGTAGTGTTACGTGCGTGTTTGCATCTTTTCGGACATCTAAACTCCGTGTCTGCTTGACCTTCTCAACTACTCCCCCCTTATACTAATCAAATTTTCTCGTTGTTATTAAAATATTTCCTTTTCTAAATTTTCTTATTTTTCCCACTTTCTCTTCTCTTTTATACACTTAATTTGTGGAGGTTTTCCTGGGACCTCACAGTTAGAACAGAATGTATATACTTAGTCATACATTAATAGTTAGGCTAATATATGCTTAGCATTAAGAACAGTTGCATTTAGAGATGAACACGGACATTCCACAGTTTGAATTTTTGTAAAGGAATCCTACGGTTCCTACCATTTAAGAACAAGTTCAAATTATGTTTGTTGTACTGTGTTCCTTTTGTTATTGATATATGGTACTGAAGAGGGACCAATACACTGGTCCAAAAATGTTATACCATAATAAAGATTAAGTTATACTTGCTTACTTGCTTATAGTACTTGATACTTGATTTATTGTTTTATTTTTCATTATTTTCTTTGTTGTATGTTATTGAATCTACTGTTTTTACATTTGTATAAACTTTTAGTAATAAATAAAAAATAAGGAAATCTTATATAAGCATGGATCTTATAGATATCAGGGATTGTCTATACAGGTTTCCCTCCTATAGCACCTTCTCTTACAGCACAGTTTCACTCCAATACAATTTGAAAATTGCAGAAACTCTCATATAACACGATTTTTACTTAACACATTTAGAAAATTACATTTACTCTTCTACAACACAAAACATCATTAATTTTTTAAATCCATACTAGGGATACACAATATGCACATAAAATGCAATCATTGGGAAATACTTTGCTAAAATTAGTCATAAATGCAATTTTTCTAGCTTCCTGTGAGAGGGATGAAATGCAGTCTATTTTCAATTTCAAATTGAAATTGAGTTAATTGCTGACAATTGAGTATTTTGCATTTCAAACATTCAGTTCTTGGATAAAAAATAAGTATTATTCTTCAATAGAGGAATGTGAAATAGAAGAAAAACTTTATTTATAAATTTTTTTTAGGTATATGTTAAAAAATGATTGCTTTGTAGTTGGTTATATTACAGATTTTTTTAAAGAAAGCAGAAAATAGACTTTAAATGTATAAAAAGTTCAGAAAGTGAAGTTGGTATTGTTAAAGAAAAAACATTCTTGTTTTAATGAAACAGTGGCAAGGAAGATGCAATTTTTAAATGAATGTTATATAGGCTGTATACTTTTCCTCTCCTTTTGTTTTATGTATATTGTTTTTTTAGGATCTTACGTATATATTTTTTTCCTTTCTTTATGTTTCATGTTGTTAATATTATTAATAAAAATTGAGTTTCTTATATAGAATTAAAAAAAGTTATTTATTTTTCATTGGGTTTGGAACATCTCTCCTTTTTGTATTGGCTTCAGGTCTCATATAACATGGTTTCATATATCTGTTTTTCAGGAACCTCTCCACCATGTTATAGAAGGGATACCTGTATTAATTTTTTCGAAATTTTTAGTTTAAACATTTTATTCTTGCAAAACTATAACAAAAGTCTTAACTGAATAAAAGTAATTTTATTTTGTAAAGAGCTTTGTGTAGTTTGTTTCTATTGAAAACAAGGTGGATTTAAATTTAAAGATCTTTCTTAATTATAACTAAAACCAAGAACTGACTCATATTTGGATTTTGAATATGTAATGTTGAAAAACAATAGTTATTTTTAAAACTCATAAGCATATATTTCAAAATATATTGACAAAAATAAACAATCAAAAAATACTGAGAGAAACTACATATCATATCGAATAAGATTAAAAAAGAAAAGCAATCAAAATTTTTTGAAATTTCCTAATTCTCATTCAAAAAAATAAAAATGAGTTACTCCAAGAATACTCATTTTGAATAAAGAATAAAGCCTTCTGACTTGAAAATACAATTTAAATCTTAATTTGAAAAATTAAAAATTAAGTTAAATTTTTCACATTAAGGAATAATGATTGAATAAATACGAATTCAGGTTTATATTCTCCCTTTTAACTGATCTCTTTGATAAGATTCTTTTTCATCAATCATAATATGTAAATGAATGAAATCAATATTTAATTTCTTATCTATTCAGTTTGTTTAAAACAAAAATTATTAAATAAAGCTAATATAAAAATTAAATAATTAAATAATTACATAGATTTTGATTTAAATTAAATAATTATAAAATAATTTCCATGAAAAGAAATAATGTTCTTAAAATATTATTGAAGTAAATAAATATATGCTATATATGATAAGAAATTGTAATTTCAATTTTGTAGCAAGATCAATTAGAGGAAGAGCTGAATTCAATTGTTTAAGAAGATGGTTATTTAAGTTATATTTATTATCATCAGTTGACTATTTGCTATGGCCTATCATTTTAGTTGCAGTATATATAGCCATAGGTAAGTAAACTATAATTTTAACTAGATAAAAATATTACCATTATAAGATTTTAAGTGATTTACCATTCAATAATTTAATTCTATAAAATTTAATAGAAATATTTTTGCTACTTATCTACTACCTAAAAAATAACTGCATTACATTAGCAGTTTGAAATTATCATATTAGATATTAAAAATATTTATAATACTGTAATTATAAATAAGAAATTCATTACTATTTATTTTTTCATCATTCAAAAAACTATAATATTCTTTGACTTTTGATGACTGAGTATGAATCTAGTTTGATAGATTTACAGCTGAGGCTGAGTTCTATTCTCATGAAAATTCTTTATTAAGACTGCAAAATTGCATTTGTTGCTAAAATGCAATTTTATTTAATTATAGTGCAAACACTGCAATTAATTTAAAGACCAACTATCTTCAATAGAATAATAATTTTTATTTCTAGATTAATCATCAATCTAGAAATAAAAATTATTATTTTATTGAAGATATTGTCTATAAATTAATTCTTAAACCAGCAATTCTCAAATACAATTACTAGAAAATTTTAGTGCTACTATAAGTAAATCTTTTAATGTATAAATGGGAATCAGAATTTAAGTAAACTCTAGATATAACTACTATAAATTCTTGTTTGTTGTGCTTATAAAAATAGTCTGTTTAAAATAAATCATCAAAAATTGTTATTAGATGTGATTCTAATTATTTATATCAGTAAATTATATTTATTTAATTAAAATAATAATTTTTTCCATCAATAAAAATTGAATGTTTATATAAAATATTCAGTTTATTTAGTTACTATACAAATTTAAGAAAAAATAAAATTTTTTTTGTGCTAAAGATCAGTCAAATGCAACTACCAGCAATTTCTCATAGTTGTATTGGTAGTTACAAGAATTTTTCTTCAGAACTACTATCATAAACTATTATCCAATAGTTGTTTAAGTATGAATTCATCTGCAATTGTTCATACAAATTAAGTATATAAAATTTTAATTGATACCTAATATTTCTGAGATTGTGCCAATAACAGTTTTTAAAGCAAGAGCATAGAAAAATTGTTCCTAATTATTAGTTATCTTGAATACCAAAGCTCATATTTATTTTTATCTCTCTTGTCACCACCATCAGTTTCTTGATTTGTGCCTCAAATTTTTTGCCAGGATAGAGCTGTCATATAGGAATGATCTCTCTGAAATTTGATTGTTTTCCGATCATTTTAGTATAAATGAGTAACCATTTCTGATCTTCCCCTTGCATTCAAATGAAAGATTGATACCATGGAGTGAAAGATTTTCTTGAGTTTTGCTTCTATATTTGCAATAGTTCAGGAATTCATTGATATTTATAGTATGGCAGAAACTATCACTGAATGTATTATTCAAGCAACCAAGAATTCCATCCATAAGTTTAGAAATTAATAAAAAAAAATAAAATCTTGATAGATCCATGACTATGACATTGTTTACAAGAAAAATTAGAAGGCATGGCATATATTCCACATTACTCCACTCAACATTGTTTGATTGTCTTCAAATTAGCAAAGACTGGATATAGAAATATTAGGTACAATTCCAAAAGGAATCACGAAATAAATACATCTGAAATAACAAGCACTATTACTTGTAAGATGATTTACAATAAAATTTGCCAGATCAGTAGGATCTATATAACTCATTCCATTTCTATGCTAAAATGCAACAATGCAATAGTGCGTTATCACAGGACATTGCTGATCAATCTGACTTCAAAGTTTATATAGTTTTATCTATATTCAGTTGTATTTCATTTATTATTATATAAATATATCTATTATACTTTTTATAGAAAATAGTATTTTTAAAACTATAATTATTTAATTTAAAACATTAATAGGTCCTTGGTTTATTGGAGAGATTATTGATGGTTATATTGGTGCTTGTTTTGTATGGGGTATTGTAATTGCAGGAAAATTTGTTCCTGGTGGATTAACATTTGTTGTAGGATCAATATTTGTAAGTATTAACAATTTGATGATTGGAATTTTAATGATTAATATAATTTTTGAAAATGTCATTAATTATTAAATAGCTTTCAGGCTAAAAATTTCAAATTACAAATAATCTATTTTAAAAAAAGGAATACTTTTCAATTATGTTTCTCATTAATTATATTAATTCAACATAGAAAGGAATGTTATACAAATTAAAACAGAATATGTATATTTTAGTTATTTTACAGAATATTAACTTCAAAATATAACATACATAATCTTATAGAAACTAAAAATAATCAATTGCAATAAGTTAAAATAATTTCTGTATGAAATAGTTATACCAAATAACTATTTCATACAGAAAATATTTAAATATTTATTATCTAATTGATAATAAATATTTAAAGTCTATATTGTTTAATAAGAAGTTTTCATAATGATGGAATATTATCTTAACTATCACCACTAATCAAATTATTTTTCATTTGTTTAACTTAAATATTTTTTCTTTGAATGTATCTTCAAGCCAAATTACATTTATACTATATATTGCTTGTTTGAGAGTTTTGGATCAGTTATTGGTTTGTTGTCTGTTTGATGCATTTTTCCTGAAGGCATGTGAAAATTCCTATATAACAACTAATATCATTTAATTTTTGCTTTTCTTTTTTTGCTTTTTATGGATATTTTAATAAGTATTACTCTTTCTTTTTTTAGATCTTTATCATTTTTATTATACAGAGTGTTTCAGAAATACTTGCACAAACTTTTGGATTAAATAATTAAAAAAAAACTTAACACTTTTAGCAGTCATATAAAATTTCTTTTAATTTCACAAACATTTTCGGCAATACATCATAAAAAGTGGAATGAAACAAGATGGAGAAACACCTGAATGAGAAGCACCCAAAGGAAACGCAATCACACATTTTTATATCATTATTTTTTAAAGTTTTTTATTTATTTTACGTTATTATGTTTAAAGCTTATTTGTATCTTTATTATACTATTTATTTTATTTCATTTTATGTTTTTTTTTTTGAATTACTGTATTTTAACCTTGGTAACTTATTCCATTATCTTTGAGTTTCCTGTTCCACAATTCTAAACCATTGTATTTTTAGCCTGAAGATGGCAATGCTGTATTGCCAAAAATGTTTGCAAAATTAAAAGAAATTTTACACGACTGCTAAAAGTATTAAGTTTTTTCTTAATTATTTAAAATGGTGTTTAAAGCAGTATAATCTTAATAGTATGAACTTTAGGATTGAGTTCTATTCATAAAAATAAGAAAAAATTCATAACATATATCTGAAAATTCTTGTTATTTTAAATTATATTGGAAGATTATAGTCAACAACAAAAAAACAGATTACAGATAGTCCTCAACTAATAATCATTAATACTTATGATAGTAATATAATCAGTTAATTCTGTGATTGGCTAATGCAATTTAATGAATTCAAGTCCTTGTCCCACTGATATGATATATGGAAAATGTCCCTTTTTTGGGTTTGTTTCTTGTTCTTGTAGTTTTGTGTTCTTTATCTATAGGATAATGTATGATGTCCTAGTGAACATTAATAGTGAGAAATCCATAAATTTTTGGCATTTATAACTTATGACAGCATTCAAAACCAATTCATGTCATAAGTTGAGGACTATCTGTA
This sequence comes from Androctonus mauritanicus, assembly GCA_011317285.2. Taxonomy (NCBI): domain Eukaryota; kingdom Metazoa; phylum Arthropoda; class Arachnida; order Scorpiones; family Buthidae; genus Androctonus; species Androctonus mauritanicus. Next base: position 13,843 of record WUQG02435994.1, read on the forward strand.
TATTATATATTACTTAAAACTGGCATAAGACCTATATCTTCTTTCAAAACTGCTATGCTTTTACTTTTATAATGTATCAAGAAACAAGCACTTTATAGCAGGTGTAATAA
>WUQG02436005.1:0-13952 GCA_011317285.2 Androctonus mauritanicus
GGAACTTGGGTTTTTGAAGATTTCACTGATAAGTATAATCAATATTTTTTTTATAATAAATAGTCTAAAAAAATATTGAATATTGTTACTGCCTATTCTGATGGCCAATTTTTCATAAAAGCCAGTTACTGTTATTAATATATTAATAACAGTATAACAGTATTAATAATATAATTATTTATATATTTATATTAATTTTTCATAAAATTAATATAAATATAGTATAGTATAAAAAATTGCTCCAACAATATGAATAGCATGTCATTTATTGATCAAGAAAGAAAACAAGAGTTATACTTTATACTATGACGGCAGTAGTCATTTCTTTTATATGCTGCATATACTGTATTGGTTTAGAAATACAAGCACTCCTCTAATTATGAATATTCATACTTACAAACAAAATTTGATTTCAAATTTCATGAAATTTCAAAAACCCTTCAGTAATTTTAAGCAACATGATAGCACAATGTTATAACAGCCAATATAATGTAAAACTACAGTGTTAACATGTTACAAAATGGTGGCAATTACATCAAAAAATTCTTCCTTTATATTCAGGATTTTTCATTCAAATCTGTGAAATAAGAAACTTTTAATTGGTTCAATTGTGGAATATATAAAACACAGTATATAAAGTTATTTTATACTTTTGGAGCCTAAATAACAGTAGTAGCCAAGTTACAAACAACTCAATTAATGAATAAAACTTATATACCAATTATGTCACAACTAGAGGTGTTCATAATTGCTATGAATAAACTGCCTATAGTTTCCAAATAGGATTGAGAAGAAAAAATAGCACTATTTGGCAGTAAAGTTAGCTTAGTTGAAATAAAGTGTTTTGCTGCCAAATAGTGCTGTTTCTTTTTTCTTCTCAATCCTACTAAAGGTGTACCTGTATTTCATTAATAAGAATTTCAGTTTTTTAAAATAATTCAATTTAAATATATATAAATCTACTCTGATAACAGTATCTATCAAGGTTCTCATAATAATGCATCTATTTTTATAAAGTTGTACAGACATCAGATAATGGATAAGACTATTTTGAATGCTGCCAATTATTCATTGATTTGTATTTGTGTATTACTATCTATAGCTTTTATTGATTCTATTGACTGAGTTATTATAATCATGAAAATTAGAAATAGCATTTAATATTTCAATATATTAGAGTATTTATATACAACCTGACAATACCATATAATTATGCATGGACATGATGATAGCAGAATATTGATTAATTGGTCATTATCATTATAACAAAATATAGGATTGAATTAAAGCAAAAAGAATCAGACACAAAACAGTCATTGTCAATATATCAAGCTATTGTATATGGACTCATATTTACACGAATTGTTTTGACCAAATACAAAGCTTACTGACTGCATCATGATTATAACTATAAATAATATGCCAAGAATGATGTAAATCAAGTCAATCTGTAGTTCATAAATTCATATTTTTATAAAGCTACTAAAATTACATAGATGGGAAAGATATCCTGTGAGCTGGATATACTCATTGGATAAAACTCATCTGTCATGATTAAACTGATATAATTTTAATAAATCTGGGAGATAAGATTTTTGAATATCTATCCCATGCCTCATGGCAAACTTATGGAAGATGTTATTCCTTACATAGAATATTAAGTCAGAAAAATTTAATAAATGAACCAAATATGAATTGTACAGACATACAAAAAATTTCATGCTGATCACAATAAAGTCAAATAATTATTATTTTGAAAGACATAAATAGTATAAAACAATTCTCTTTATTAATAACATAATTAATAATTACCAATTATTAATAGGTATCAATTCTTGTTTATTATTGCTAAAGTTCTTTAAAGCTGTAGGCTTTTTTTAATAATGTTCCTTTAAACATTTTCAGTGAAAATAAAAAGTTTAGAAACGTCAATATTCTCATATAAAAGAAAATTATAAGCATCTTGGCCATGATCATGAATTTTTATTTAGTTCAACATTCACTCAGAAAATATCATTAACATCCTTCATTAACTATTACTTGGGTACGTTGCATCATGCTTATGAATTGGATGAATGACAGGCAATTTTACATTGCAGTTTTTCTTAAATATATTGTATTACTTTTGCTTGATTATTTTATTTCTTTTGAATTAGTTAAGTAGGATGAATAATATCTATGCAAGAACATTTTTGAAGAAATAAGATGTATTTGACATGGATGCACAAAATATACTATCTGTCTGCTATTGCCAATATATATACTTTCATGTATAGTATTCATATGTGGATTAAACAATTATGCTCTAGTAGGCATATATATTGTATATCAAGATGGCTTTCTTTTAATCAAAATGTCATTGATGCCAATTTTATTCACACTGTCTATTCATTATCAGATACATATATTGCATGAACTGTTAGACATCATCAATACTTTAGCGTATTTCACGCAGCCATAATGAATACACCTATGATATCCAACCTTCACCTAATTTAAAGGTATGGGGTAGGCATTCAAAAATCTTACCAAATGGGATTAAATATTAAGGTAGCCTTAATTTAATGTATTTTATATAATAGCTATTAACGAATATAACTTTTGAAAAATCAGACAAACCTGCCATTGCAGGCTCATGACCAGAACCTCCCCCAGATATCAACGTAACTTTTCTTGATCTCTTTATCTCTTCTAAATCATGTCTAATAACTATATTAGCATTATCCACAAGCTTAAGGCCAACATTGACCGCGACAAATCCTTTTAAACTATCTCTAACACAAGTTTCTGCAGAATTTATTAATTTATTGCATCTACTCATCCTCGAAGGTTTTTCCTCCAATAACAAGGAACGCTGCCTGCAGTTAATAGAAGACACGAGTAGTTATTATATATTGCTTGAGGCTAGATATGTGATGCTCGATTTTCGCTTGGAGAGGAAATCAATATAGCTCACTAAATCATTAAAAAACAAAAATGACGAGATCGAAAACGATACATCAACTGCCCCTAATTAATCTTATCATGAGCCATGTGAACGAAAATGTGGCGCCTCCTATTAATTATGTGATGTTCACAATTCAATTATCAAAAAAAAAAATAAAAAAATAATAATAATAATAATTAATCAATGTAATTCATAAATATAACTCAAAAATTGTGAACAATTTAAAATAAATTTTTCAAGGTTATAAAACGCTGAATATTAATTAACTATTTGTTTCTAAATCTTTTTGTTAATTATAATTGTCAGTTTAATTATTTTATTTTTAAAATAATAATAAAATAATTAAACTTTGCTGCTCTGGATTTTTATGCATATATTTATTATTAGCATTTTTATTTATATAATTTTTAAGAAAGTATTTAAAGTGCTTTCAGAGATATCTAATTTGCATATCACTTCTTATTGGCATATAAAAGGATGGATGTGGTCATCTCGCTAATTTCGTTGGAATCATGAGTAGTGCGAAGAGAAGTGAAGGAGCATCTAATAAATCTACAAAGAAGCCCGATAAGATATTACAACCGAAGAATCCGGATAAAAGGAAAAGGAGGAAGAAAGAAAGTTTTGGTATTTACATTTATAAAGTGCTGAGACAAGTGCATCCGGATACTGGAATATCGGGAAAAGCTATGTCCATTATGAATAGTTTCGTTAACGACATTTTTGAGAGATTGGCTGCAGAAGCATCCCATCTTGCGCAATATAATAAGCGTTCAACAATAACTAGCAGAGAAATCCAAACTGCGGTTCGTCTCCTTTTGCCTGGAGAACTAGCGAAACACGCAGTATCTGAAGGAACTAAAGCTGTTACAAAGTATACTAGCACAAAGTGAAAGTAGATGCTGTAATTTAAAGTTAGCCTACGTAGAAAGGAAATGTCTGATTGGATTAATTTAATTTTTATTTAGACAGAAAAATCTCTCAAACCTTGCTCACAATTTTTATAATTTTAATAGAAGATCAAATAAATCTTGTAATTTAAATATTTAATTTTCCAAATAAAAGCTATATAAAAAGATGTTAATCATTAAGACTTGTTTAAAAATCCAGATTTTTAGCAATCCATTTTGTCCATATGGCAAAATTATGATAGTACTAAATCAAATCATTTTAAAAATTTGTCTAAAAAGCACTTTTATTGATACTATTGTGAGCCTTGATTTTTATTTTTCCTATTTCATATAAATGTCCAGATAAAGTTCTGTTGATTTAATAAATTCTGTATTAAATGTAGTCGCGCCTGATTCAAACTTTAATTTTTAAGATCGTGCAAATACTTAGATATAAGATCACACGCTCACATTTACTAATGTGAGTGATTTTAAACACGCGTACGTGCGTTAGTGGATTTAAATTTTTTCGTATCCTGTGAGACGTTGATAAATTTCGTCTGGTATCAAATCTAGATGAAAAGTAGTGCTGTGCATATTTAGACATTACAGAATTTGTCAAATTGTGCCCGCGTCAAAATTTATGTTCAACATTAACTATTTAGTTCTCTAAGTTTTTGGGAATGATGAATACTCCCGGCACTTAATTTTTTTTTACAGGACTTGGTCGAATTAAATTTTAATAAAATTTAAATAGGAGGTGGCGTAACAGTGAAGCATATTTATTGAATAAGATCCGTATGACCTTTTTAGTAAATATTCCTTTTGAGAGCTCAATATTTAGTATCTTATTTTTTTTTGCGCAAGATATTCTCAATGTTGTTGAGAATATCTTGGGTATATATTTTGATGATGAATGAAAATCATCATGGCGAATTCACAATAATCGATTTTTATCATTTTCATAAAATAATGGAATTCTACCATGATTCGTTGAACTTTACTACAATTACATATTTTTTATGGATAGCGCTTATAACTTATTGAATTCATCAAGTTCTCCTTAAGAATGCATTTTTAATATTAGCCACAAATTATATCCAATCATAAATTACTATTATGAAATTTACCATTTATCACCAATAATCTGAATTGCAAGTTGGAAACAATATTCATGATTTTTTTTAAATATTTTTAAATAATTGACACACACCAAATTGGAAATATCGTTATTGCTTATGGATTTATATACTATGTCTATTATTTTGCTAGAAAAGTTTTAATGAGAGAAGACCTCAAGAAATTTATGTCTTTTCTTTAGAATACTCAATTAAAAATTTATAATCAATGCTAAAATATATAACAATATTCAGAATTTATATTGCAAATATTATGGTTAGCATATTTTAAAACAATTCCCATTCGTTACAAAATTTTGTCTAATACCAGATATATTCATTTATGAAAGTGAAAATACAGTAATGTTTGACAGTAAAAATCATACTATTACAATTTGTTTGTCATTTAATGCATAAATTAAACTACACAATTTGTAGGAAACAAAAATTACAAAATATAAGTTAATAGAAATCAAACATGTGACTGAAATGGAATAAATACTCATCGAGTTTTCAATATTTTTAATATAAAATTCTGAATTGAATTGGTATTCATTGATAAAATTGAATGGATACCATAAAGAATATCCTAATTATTCCTAGTATTACCTGAATTGTCATATATAAAAGTAAAGCTATTTATATTGTATTCAGGAATAAACAAGAACTATTTTTGCTGTAACATCTATTAATTACTTTACAAAGTTTGATAGAAATTAGAATCATTACATGATGATGAACTATTGCAGTTTTTATTGCCATTTTGAATTATGCTCCTGGTCTCATAATAAAGCTGCCAAATGTTATTTATCATCTTATTTTAATCAAATAGATATCTACTAGTTTAGTGATGCCATAAAGCATTTACAACAGACTCATTTATCTGTTCTCTGTTTTATATCGGAGGAAAGTTTTCTAAAGTTAAAATGATCAATTATTCTTTTTATTGACAGAATAGTTTTTATAAACATCAAATTTTAGAAATCTCACTTTTTCTCAATAAACATTCAGCTTAATTCCTCTAATTTTGATTCTAACAAATCTTCCTGAATGTAAAAACTTTGCTATGTCAGTGATCCAAGCACATTATTATGTTAATAATTAGACCTTCACTAAAATTACTATTCACAAATAAATTAGTTTATTTTAAAACTGACTTTTATAAAATTTTTATTCATAAAAGTAACTTGAAGTTTACGATTTAATATGGTATTGGGAAATTTATTAAACAAATTACATAATTATAAATTATTAAGCAAAAATTCATAATGAAAAAAAACACTGCTTATTAATAAGAAACCAAAATTATACAGATATTTTAAAATAAAAACATTAATCAAAAATATTTTTAAAACTAATTGACGTCAAAAAATAATACATGATTTTTAATACATTTAATTGAAAATAAAGTGTCAAACTGATATGTACAATTTACATAAAATTTTTTTTTTTGGTTTCTCATATATAGTCAGTGCTTTCTGTTTATATTTATTTTTAATGATGGCAATCCATGAAAAATTGTAGTTATTTCAAATATAAAATAAACTTTAATATCTGTATATTACAAATAATTTATTTCTTGGCATATTAAAACATATTCTAAATAACAATCACATTTCATTTTTAAATAAGAATATAAAGTTTAACATAATGTTATGCTGGACTAGTACATTCACATTTCCCTTTAACAATTGCAGCATATATTCAGTATGATAATGATCAACTTTATAGTATTTGTGAAGCTACTTAAGCATTCTGTCCAATGACTGCTTATAAATTAATATTTATCTAAAAAAATTTAAATAAATTTAATCATTCATTTCTTAGAATGTTGAGATCTCTATAATGATGCATTAAAATTAAATATGGCGATGAATACGGAATCATCAACAACGATCAATGAATTGCTATCAAGCCAGATTCAAGTAATTTTTGTATCTTTGCAGCAATGTCTGGATTTTTTAAATGCCTGAAAATAAAAATATTAAAATTTATCTAAAGCTTATATACATATACATGTAAATATATATAATAATTTTTTAATTTTATGATATACTTACTCTTGTAATGCTTTCGGGTCACTTTGCATTTGTTCTAAAATGAGCCTCATTGCAGGATCTGCAAGAATTTTTTGAACTTCTGGATCTTCCATTGCATGACGCCTCACTTCTTCAGGATCTGCATTAGATGCTAATCTGCATTTACGATATAAATCTATGGCTTCCTAAAAACAATTTAAAAGTAATGAACACACAATTTTAATACTATTTCTAAAATTTCAGAATAAGTTTATACTTGACTATTTGGATCTAGTTCAACTGCTTTCTGAAAAGCTGCTGCAGCTTTACTATTTTCTTTTAATGCCATTAAAGCCATTCCTTTACGAATATATCCTTTAACTGAAATCAAAAATATTTTATTAATTAAATAAAATAAAAAATCTTAAAAGACTATGTGTAAATGTAATTTTCTTTTAAGATATAATTATCATAGCAAAATTAAAGAAATTATATTTTCAGAAGTCAATTTGTTGATCCTTTTTGGAGAATCATAATTTTATTGAAATAATACAGATGAATTTTTCTGAATGGGCAAAATAATTTAGTTATATTATTTTATCTGTTTTAATGACAAAGGGTGTGTTCATATAATCATAGGCAATGGCCCTGGTTGGGTAGGTAACGACTGAGTCGAGTCAACCTACACAACCAGGGTCATTGCCTACAATTATACAAATGCACTCAAAGTGATCCATTATAATCAATATCAATAATTTTAAAACTTTAAATGATGATAAGTCAGATTTTGCAATCATAATATTTAAAATTAAAGGCTCTAACAACTCCATAGAAAGCTGTGCCTCTTAGTTCTCTAATGTGTATACAGAACAATTTGCCTGAATGTCAAAAAACTGGGGTTCAGAGATGGTAACCGCCAATGCCATCCTGTGATAATAGCTTTTAACAAAAATACAGAATTTTTTCTCATAAGCAATATGAAAGTCTCATAAATCATATTATTTCAAATAAAAATCTTGAATATTTTTATTCATAAATGTTCTATTATGATTCTAAACTATTATTAGATGCATTTTAAAATTATGCACAGCAAACATATTGATAAACAACCATTATTGAAAAGTAACAATAACAAAAATTTATTTGATTGTCATTGGCATGTAAACATTGTTTACAATACCAATGACATAATGGTTCTTATTAATCCAAATATTCCTAAACTACTGCTAAATTAATGATCATCTAATTAATTATACTATAGTGCCACAATCTATTGGATTAATAATTAATTATTTTAAACTTAGTCTAAGGTGGAGCCATCAGTTATTTAATAATTAAACTATAATTTTTATTAATTTCCTGAAATTAAAAATTTACCTTGGCCTGAAATCAAACCAGGATCTTCGAGTTATCGTCCTGATGCCTGAGCCTAAATGTCCTGATGCCTTAACCAGTTAGACTATAGAGGTAGTCTAACTGGTTAAAGTGTAGGACATTTAGCATAATTAGTAAATAATCTTTAATTTGGCAGTTTAATTCAAAAATAGATCACTAGTGGTACAATTTGGCTAGTTTAGGAATATTTGGATTAAAATAATCCCCTAGTAAGATTGAATTGTGGTTTAATTCTTATTAATACAAATTATATCATAATTTTTCAATCCATTTCTTGTCAATCTATAAATCAGAGCAGTTATTAGAATTCCAATTTAACTCACAGTATAATGTATTGTGTATCGCATAAAACAATTTAGTGTAAAACATTTTGTAATAATAGTTTACATAAACGCATGTTCCTCTAGTTACGAACATTAACACTTACAAACATGAAATTTCAAAAACTCTTCAATAATCTTAAACAATATGATAGGAGAATGCTCTATCAACCAATACTTTGTAAAATTATATAGTTAATTATACTATTATGGTAGTATTTTAAGATGGCAGCAATTATACAAAAAAACTGACTTTATAATTAGAAATTTTTGTTCAAATCTGTGAAATAAGAAATTTCTAATTGATACAGTTGTGAAATTTATTAAAAAACACAATATATGAAGTTATTTCAGTAGTTTTCTGGATCAAATTACAATAGTATCTGAATTATGAACAAAACTTACATACAAATTATGTTTGTAACTAGAAAAATGCATGTATTTCTATATTTATCAATAACTCATATTATGACATTATCATTATCTTTATTTTCATCTGAATGTTTTAATTTTGAAACTTATATTTTTCTAAACATGATAAAAAAATCAAATAAATAGTAAAAATGATCTTAAAAAAATAACAATAGATACATATGAAAAATAACTAAAAATAAGATATGAAAAAGTACATAATAGAAATAGAAGATATTATTTCATTGTATCAAACCTATTTCAAGATATTTCACAGATAATTATTTGTTTAAATGATTTTTCAGCAAATGCTAAAAAAAGTTACTTATTATATAAAGCAAATTTACCAAAAGAAGGATTGAGTTGAATGCAATTTTCACAATCCTTAAGTGCCATTCTAAATTCTGCAAGTTTTTGGTAACAGGCTGCTCGATTGCTATATAATTTTGCATCATCAGGATTTCTTTGAATCGCTTCTGTATAATGTTTAATAGCAGTAGGATAATCTCCTGGAAAAGACATAAAATTTCATTATGTTTCAATAAAATTCTTTTAAATCTCTTGAGTGAATATCTATGTACTGTATATACTTTAATATCTATTACATCTATTAATTTTAAATTAAATATATTATTGATAATTATGTAAGAAATAAATTTACTTATTTACTTAATATTATTACATACATAATTTTATTGTAATAATAATTATACTATAATTTATTTATTTATTTATAGGTTGTTGTTAAATTCTTTTAAGGATAAAACAATAATTTAAGAATATTTTAGTAAATTATTTGATTAAAATAGTAAATTTAACTGAATATTTTTTAAAATAAACTGAATATGATGGTATCAGTATCAAGTTACTATATCTACCAGGAATACCTATGTTATTCAAAACTAATAGTTCAACATCTTGATACTGATACCACTATTATTTGAAAGGAAATAAAATTAAAATTGTTTTTATTAAGTCACCAAATTTCACTAGGAATATATTCTTAACATTTTGACATATTTCATTATTTGTCAATTAAGTTATCAAATTTGCTGGATTATTCAATATTTCCTCTAATACTGCTCATTATAAAAATATAATAAATAGGCATGTTATTTAATTTGAATCATCAGAAAAAACTTTGCTAAATATGGTAATTAGAGAATTGTTTAAAAGATTAGTAGATTCAAATATAGAAGGATAGATAAACAATTGAAAATAATACTAGCAACACATTACATAGTAATTGAAAATTTATACATTAACTTCTAGTAAATATAAATAGATATTTCAGTCAATCTAAAAATATCATTTAAATTTAATCTATCTAAATAAAAAAGACTTTATTTTTAAAATAAACTTACTTACAATTACTCAAAATATAATAATCTTAATAATGATTAAATTTTTAACCTTTTTGAAAACATTCATTGCCTTTGTTTTTTTCTTCAAGTGATTTTTCAGGATCTATGTATGCTTTTCGTTCTTCTTCTTTAATAAGTTTTTCTATCTAAAAAAATTTAAATATTTTAATTATATAAATAAGAAAATAGTAAATATACAAAATAATTTTGTATATAACTTAATTATATATCATCGATGATCATAAAATTATGATTGATAAAATTCAAAAATAATTTCTTACTTTAAGTCAATAAAAGAGAGATATTCATATTATGAGTGTATCAGTATCAACATTAAATTATTAGCCAAAAATTTTTATTATTATTATTTAATAGAAATCAAATTATGCTTTGGTATAATCAATTATAGTTCTGTTCTAAAATAAAAATACTTCCTGCAATTAATATGAAATTTTAATGCTAACATATTACACATTTAAATGAAGCCTTTCTGAAAATAATAAATAATACAGATTCCTCATTTTATGTAAAAGATTTTTTCTTGGAAGCTAATGCATAAGCTGAAGTTAGCTATGTGAGATGTGTAGTAAAATAAAAGATTTTTCACAAAAAAAATATTAAATATAAAGTTAATAAAATCATAAATATCAAATAGAAGTACTAATTTATGTTAAATTAATTTTAAAGATGTTTGGCATAGAATACAGAATAAATATGCTACAAAATAATATGCTTATTTTTTAAAACATGCAATAGGGATTTTATTATTAATCATATATCAAATTTTCATTAAAAAAATTTAATATAAATATATATACAAAATGTCTTGGAATCACATACAATAAATAGGTACAGTCTGTTTAATAAAGGTGTAGATATCGTCCGTAGGAGCAGCAATGACAGGAAGTAGATCATTTACAATGTCTGGAAATTCACAGCAGAACTGCTGTAATGAAATCGATTGTTCTTGTTGCTTTATAAACAGGGGTGTGATAAAGGGGGAGAATTTCGATGACGTAGGTAACATGATTAATTGCTGATAATTTGTTGGTGTATTTTTCGATCAGTTTAATTTTTATAAAACACAAAAAACCTCCTTACAATTTAGAAAATCGTATTATTTTAATTAAGGTTAACTTTTATTAATATTTTCTAAATAACTGAGAATATCATAAGAGAAAAACGGACCGTAGGAAATTATAATTGATAAATCGTATTTCAAGAAGTGATTGTTTATTTCAATATATTTATATTTCCTTATTTTGTAGAAATAATCAAGTCGCGTTAATTAATATTCGAAACATAACAAAAATGTATTCTTAATTTTGCACCGTTATGGCGCCCCTTTTGTATCGTTGCCCTCATACCTTGCTTACCACCTTCCTCCGGACCTGATTTTAGCCTACTTTCGGAAGAAAATGAAGCATTTCCTTAAATAAGAATATGGCAGCTCGCGATCTTTTTATCAAATGACCCTTATCTTCATTTAAAACCGGAGGATGTTAAAACTTCTGAGGTTTTTCAGTAAAATAACTATAGAATTATTTGATAGACTTTTATAGCATTCAATATCGAATCATGCCATTGAAGATGATTTTGATGATATACATTTTAATCCTTTATCTTTATTCATTCTGAAATAGAGGATATGCTCAGAAAGTAGACAATTAATTTTTTCACAACTACTAGTTTGATATTTTAATTACAAAATAAAAAATTTCTGATATGATTTTACTTGAAAATAGTAAATATCTTTATCCAATTTAATGTATAGTTAAATTTTATTTGAAAATTTTGATTATTTATGAAAAAAAATTCCCTCTACGAATAGTTTGCAAGAAACTCGTTTTATAGCTTAAAGCCAATAATTATTCGTGAAAATAAAGTTTGAACTTATTTGTTAATCTTTTGTTAATATTAAAATTGTTTATATTTGATATATTGAAAATTATTGAATTTAATTCTGACAGTGAAAATCAAATAAAAGTTAACAGATCTTAAACAAAAATATTAATTTTTCACGCCATTTTTAGCTACTTTTCAAACGAAAAGGAGGCTTATAAGATCACCATCAAAATTGATATCAGTGTCCCCTCACTAATAACTTTTGACTAATTAGTACATTTTTGTGAAATTTGGTAATGATGATCTACCATTAAAGATTACCTTAACGGCACATCATTTAATCTTGCAGAATGGCATTTGATTTTTATCAGAATTTTTTACATTATTGACAATAGATGGCGCTAAGTATTAGCTAACAGCGATAACAAATGGTTTGCCTGCATTGCTTAACATTTAACGCCATCTATTATTGATATGCTATATACTGTATATAAAATTCAATATTGCTTTACGATCTGGCGTAATAGTAGATTACGGCACAAACATAATGTTGGCGAGTGGTAACACTGTCGGCGTGCCACCCAGGAGGACCCGTGTTCGCGTCCCGCGTCTAATAACTTCTGAAAAGTTTTTTCGGGGTGTTGGGCCCGGCCCGGTGATCCTCGACCTTCACCATCTGGTTCGTCTCCACCGGTCTGAGTCAGCCCGTGTTTGGAATTGGCCCCGCTCCTTAGTAATCTCCCCGATTGAAAAGGGGCGTAAAATATGAAAAAAAACATAATGTTGGTATATGATGTCCCGAAGATGCAACAGTGGATGACGTCAAGTAGTCGCGTTAATGAAATCATCGTGTGATCAATGCTAGCTAAATCAACATTAAAATTGGATAGAAAAAGCCAATGGATTCCGAATGCTAAATAAACAGAAAATAAAAGATATGTTAGAAGTTAGACGATTTTGTTTTTTTCGGAACTACTTGTATTAATTATTTATCCATCTGAATTTGATGCATTTGCTTTCGTGGATAATCATAGAGACTGCGATAGTATTAATCTTAACTCTCGAAAATTTCAAGAGTTAAACTCTCGAAATTTTGTAAAAAGTATTTTTTAACAATCATGACTTACTTATTAGTTACAAAAAAAATTCTGTTCTGAATAATCCTGAAAAATGTTCTTTTTCCATCCGAGCTTGGATGGGAGAGATCATTTTTTAGGATTCCATCATTCTTACTTCATTTGATCGTCTACTTTTGGGACCCAAAATTTTTTAGAAACTAAGATTCAGAAAATCCATTTTTTATTTGACTGAAAATAATAGAATTCATAAAAATGCTTTTATTAGAAAGTTACACTCTTCAGGATCATACTTAAAATGAAATATCTCATATGTTAATATGTTTATATTTCCTTATTTTGTAGAAATAATCAAGTCGCATTAATTAATATTCGAAACATAACAAAAATGTATTCTTAATTTTGCACCGTTATGGCGCCCCTTTTGTATCGTGGCCCTCATATCTTGCTTACCCCCTTCTGCCGGCCCTGATTTTAGCCTGATTTATTTATTTATTCATTTTTTGGTCAACAGATGACGCCACACTCCATTCTGGAAGAATACTATGTGGCGGGGCGAAACAAGCCC
>WUQG02436026.1:0-13949 GCA_011317285.2 Androctonus mauritanicus
TGTGATGATAATCATTGTTTTACGGAACAGTTGCATTTTGTTCAAATTTTAAGTTCGTGCATTCATCAGTGATGGAAAATATTTAAATGCAATTTTTAACTTTATTTTTATTCATATTTAAACTAATACCAAAAAAAATTTTAAAAAGCCACTAACGGGAATAGAACCCAGGCCCATCCACATCACAGCCAACCGCTTAATCACAGCGCCATACCAGCAGTTGCTAATTGTTATAATTAACTTGTATACTATCGTTGCTTCTTTTTTCAGGGGGTCATTTTCTTGATAACAGCTAAGCGTTGGCCTCCTAACATTTTACTGTGTTTTACTACTAATCAAGAGCTATTACAGAAATAAGTTTCATTCCAATCTGTTTTCTGGCCCTCGCGCTCTCTCTCCTCATTAGATTTAATATTGGATTTTTAAATGAAATAATCATCCTGCTATTTGGAATGCCAAGTGAAGTAGCAAATAATAAAATTAAATGCTTGAAGAGAATCATTTCTATTTAAAGTATTAATTCTTATAACAATTTCTCATTGCTCTAGTTCATTTATAATTTCATAGCTATCTGAATCATTTACAATGTTAGCAGTATAACTGTACTTGACATCAGCAGCAGGCAGTATTAAATCTGTAATGTGGTGTATTACTAACTTTTGTGACAGTATTAACATACATGGAACAGTTGATTTTTAATGTAAAAGATAACATATCAGCATGAACATTGTTTATTTTTATGTAGTCATGCCTCTATTTAGTTTTCAGTTTTGACTACACTCTCTATTCAATTTACTTTGTTTGATGGCTAATCATGCAGTCTTTCAAGAATGAATTATAAAATGGCGGAGTTGTAATTTTAACTGTTAGAATTTATTTTAAATATGCAAAACATCATTGCACATCTGATCATCATATGTATTAGACATAATTTATTACATGTTAAAATATCATTTTATTCAAAGCTTATAGCTTTTGTCAAAATTGTCATTTTATAGCAATTTTTACTGTAAGATTGCAAAGAATCTAATGGACTATCATCGGCCTAGTGATAAACTAGTTTGGACTGAAATAGCTTGCATTATTTAAAACTAGTTTTAACATTGCATTTGAAGTTTCTATTACTATGTTCCATATTAATTGATCTTAATCAACTTTTCATTTTAAATAATAAAGATCAATTAATATGGAACATTGCATTTAAAATTTTTATTACTATGTTAAAACTAGTTTTAAATAATGCAAGCTATTTCAGTCTAAACTAGTTTAGCACCATGCTGATGAGTCTACTAAATTCTTCGCGATCTTACAGTAAAAATTGCTATAAAA
The DNA here is from genome assembly GCA_011317285.2 of Androctonus mauritanicus. NCBI lineage: Eukaryota > Metazoa > Arthropoda > Arachnida > Scorpiones > Buthidae > Androctonus > Androctonus mauritanicus. The sequence goes on from WUQG02436026.1 coordinate 1,330, forward strand.
TGACAATTTTGACAAATAAGCTATAAGCTTTGAATAAAATTATGATAAATTATTATGTTAAAATATTTATCTGCATGTCTAATATATATGATCAGATGTGCAATAATGTTTTGCATATTTAAAATTGATTCTAACAGTTATAAAATGCTATATAATGACTGAATTCATAGTGTACATTCTGCTACAAAATGGAAAAATCAATGGCAGAACTGAAAGTAGCATGCTTTCTGCCACCATGGTTTCATTAACGCATTAAATTCATTTCAGATTGTATCTGTATCTAAGGCAATAGTTCCTCAGTGGAAAGTTTTACTTATCTGTTGAATAAAACTTTTTTGTATTTATAACACAAAATCAAGCGTAATAATAAAGAAATTATAGGCTGTTTTTTCATTTATCTAAATCATTTTTGTTCAACAAAATCAATTTAGGATTAATCTTGTTAATTCAACAAAAGATTAACCATAAGATTAAATTTTTGTTAAAAACAATTTCCAGTATCATCACTATCATTTAATACGAAACTAATATAACCTGTTTGACCCAGGTGATCCTTGTGCCACACTTCTCATTGTCTATTTGAAATTGTTCTTATTTCATAAGTGCAATCCAGGAATTGTGTATTAAAAAATTTAAAGCTAATTGTTTTAATTAGTCCTTGCTTAGGATTTTTTTTGTTTACTTTGCATATTAAGGCAGAAAAATATCATTTGGATAACTTTTTTTTTTTACAATACACAAATTAGAAACATGAAGTAAGCCTAATTGATATTCTCAGAGTAAAATGAGCCTTTTTAAAAAGTAAGATTTTCAAGTTTGATTTTTTTATTTCAAATTTTTTTTAAATTCCAGGTAAACAGATAAGTAACTTAGATGCCCAACAGACAAATGAAAATGGAACTGATATTTCTATACAGAATACAACAACAGAAACCTCTACCACATTTAGTTCTATAGTAGTGACTAATTCTACTGTTGCTCCTAATATAACTACAACTGAAAATCCCACTACAGTTGCTCCAACAACTCCATCACCTCCATCACCTGCAAAAACTCCAAGTACTGGTAGTTGGACTGTATATACTAATGATGATATTGCTTGCATCAAATTGGAAGCTGCTATTCAATTTATGATCCCTTATGAACAAACTAATAAGGTAGGTTCTAGTTTTTAATTTCTGGAAACTAATAAAATTTTTAATAATCAAAAGGAAACTGATGTGAAATTTGTGTTATAGCTAATAAGAACTTCGTGATATTTTATCTCAGGCAGCTGCAAATACCAGATTGCATGGAAAATATAAATTTTGTCCAAAATGGATGAATTTTAAATTGACACAAAAATGATTCTAATTTTCTTACATTTTAAATGTTAAAACATTTTATCATTTAAAATAGGAATTTGAATTCATAATATAAGTGGGCAAATGTCTTAAATTTATAAGTGAGCAAAAATCTTATGCTTTTGATCTTAATCTTGGAATATCACTGAAATCCTTCCAAACTCGTATAGGGAATGATTCAACTTTTTTAAATTGTTTGTGGTATTTTTAAAAGTTTTTATTCCTTAATTTTTAGTCAATAATTTTCAGTTAATAATTATCACAAACCTGAGGATTTCTAGTGATAGCCTAATTTCTAAGAATCAGTACAGTGATTCAACAGAGATTTTCATATAGCTAAATTTTACTATTAATATATATGATAGTTCTGAAAATACTGTTTGGTTTGGTTTGGGTTTTATTGAGAAATGGTGGTAAGTTTGCAAAGCAGGAGGATATCAGTTCTCCCCTCAATCTTTCTCAAAAGGATTGGGAATAGGAAAGGCCTGAGATTATATCCAAATCCATTGTATAAACAATGTTATATCTGGAGAGCACTATGATTTTAGGTTTTTTCAATTTGATCATTTCCTACTAGTAAATAAAATTAGGTTAAGGTTTCATGTTAGATATCTAAGTTTATAAACTTTCATTTTGAGAGAGATGAAAGTTTTAAAATTTTTAAATTATCACTGCTGTCTCATTTTTCCAATTATTTTTTTGAAACTTTCCCATTTCTATATTAAGAAATTTATTCTTAGTGAAAAATTTTAATTTTACTTGGCATTTATTTTGCAATTTTTACATCCCACGAAATTTGCAGTTTGTCTGTACGAAATTAAAATTGATTTAAATATTTGCCTTCTGGAGAGAATAAACAATCCATTTGTGATTATTAAAAAATCTTTATTTCCATAGTTTGTGAAATTATTAGATCTACTATGAATATCAATATATCTTAAAATATTCTAAATACCAAATTTTATTAGGTATTTTTCAAGTATTTAGAATTTTAAGTCTGTTAATGCAGAACTTTCTCTTAAAGCAAATTTCATATTCTATATTTTGAATTTATTGGTTTTGCTTTTAACCAATAAATTCAAATATATAATGTAAAAATACATAAGTTGCATATCAAGTTTTTGAAAAATTATCATTTTTTTTTATAAGCTTGAGCATGAGGTAATGATTAATAATTTTTTAATCAAATTATTAGTAGTAGTTTTTTCTGACATTTGATCAAAGCAGATGTAATTATTTTTGCTTGTTTTATATTTTGGTAGTCTTAAAAGCTTAATTTTCTTGATTGCAAACAATTAAGAAAATATTCTAGGAAAGTTTTCATATAGAATGATTCTGGTAGTTAGTTGTGGGTTTTTTCCTTTAATAATGCATGCATAGCAAACAATTTTTTACTTCTGTTTTGTGAAGTAAAAATTTTTTCAGAAATATTTTGAGATAAGAAGCTTAATTTTAAGAATATTTAAGATTATTTATGGTTGGTTGCAAATTTTTTAAAATTTCTATAAAAATTTTAATTTTTTTTTATGGAATGCTTATTTTTAAATTTTAGTTCAAATATGTTTAAATTTGAATTGGTATTGTTTTTAGAATTCAATATGTAGAAGTGATTTGCAACATATCAAATGAATTTCTCAAATTTTTTTTATATATATATCTTTTTGAAAATATTTGTAATTATCAATTGATTTTTATATTTTGACTTATTATGAATACTCTATTCACAAATCTGTATTAAATAAAATATTAAATTTTATTAATTAAAAATTATAATACTTTTTTAAATTTTTATTTTTTCCAATTATTGCAGTTCAATGAATCACTTTCTTCTCTCACTTCAGATATAAATTTATATAAATTCATTATTCAGAAATGTAACTAATTAAAAATTCCAGAATCTTTAAATTTAAGAATTCTTTCACAAATCTCACATTGCTGTTGTCTGTCCATCAGAATACTAAACTGAAATTTAATGAAAATATAGAATCTTAAAACATATATTCAATCTTTTCTAGTGATCATTACAGCAGAATAGAAAAAAAATAGTAAATATTAATATTAAATTAGATGACTAAAGATTATTTTTGAAAAATATGAAAAGGTTTTCATTTTGTCTTGCCTATTATTGGTTTCTCCAAAATGGATTTTTTTTAAATGAGATTTTAATAGTCCTGTTTTTGTTTTCTAAAATCTTTCAAACATCTGTTTTTAGTCATATTCAATTCAGATTTTTCTTAAAAACAGCTTATTCAGAAATAGAACAATTAGCAATCTTATATAATTTTTTGTTGAAATGTATAGTTGATTGATAGTCTTGCTTTTTAGTAACATTATTTTGTCAAGTATAAACTTGATAGATCAGTTGAGTAAAATAGCTAACAGTTAAAGCTGAATGTGTAAACTTTCTCCAGAACAGTTAGTAGTATTTTTTCAGCAAATAATTTTCACTTATGAAGTGAAGCATAATGTTTATTTGTTTTTTAAAAAAATTAAATTTCTGCCAGAAGCCATTCCTTAAGGTATAGTCTAAAACAAATTTGTGTGCGTGCGCGTGCAGTTTATAAATTGAGATATTGTAAGCTGTTATCTGGGGTTAAATTACTGTAACAAAAAATTTTTAACATTTTTTGGTTCCTGGGTAGTAACTATTTTCTATATTTTTGAAGCATAAGCAATTAGAATATTATTCTTTATAAACTTTGCTTTTGTGACTGCTAGAATGCAAAATTCTGTAAGAACTTATGAAAGAGTGGCTTGAAACAGCTCTGTTGCAGTTGTTAGATTTCCTGAAAACTAACTTGGTTGACTCTGAAGGACTATGGTAAAATGGACTAAGGGACAGTCTACAACTTATTTTGATAAATTCAAGGAGAAATGGAGTGTACTAAAGGCATGCACTACCAGGATATTACTTTGAATGTTGTTGTCAAGGACAATGTAATGAGCACAAAGTAATTAATTTGAGGCTGATTCGTGAAATTGATTTTAGTGTAATTATAAATCTCAAAACTCATTTCTAAATGCCATCTTTTTGTATAACTAGAGTATAAATGTTATATATATATATATATATATATATATATATATATATATATAACAAAATCTGGCGTAATTAAAATCTATAATATAAAAATCTGGGAATCTCCGGTAAATAATATATATTATGGAACGAAATGAACAAACTCCTTCATCCATTTTTTCCTTTGAAATTCAAAATGTCTGGTCACAAGTTTGTGGGGAATAGCCATTTTCTATACTTTTTAGATATAAGCAATCATAATGTTTTTATTACCCAAGATCAAAAATGCTATTTACATAGTGATTATCCAAGCTGTGGATTAACTGTGATTGATTGATCTGCAACTTGGAGGTGATTTAAGATAAAATATTGATAATTACATTTTTTAATTGATTTTCAAATTTTAATTACCCCAGGTTCTTTATTATCCTAAATAATTGATCAAAATTAGAATCAAATTAAAATTAAAAAACAGGTAATTTAAAAGTAGGCTAAAGAGAAGAAATAGTTCAAGATGCAGAAGCTTATATAATGTTGAAGCTTGAAATTCACTGCTCTGAACAGTATTCTAAGTAATTGGTAACTTAATTCTAGCACAAACGAGCAGGCGAAGGATTAACTCATTCGCCTGCTCGTTTGTGCTAGAATTAAGTTACTAATTGCAGAAGCTTACTTCAACTTCTGCATCTTGAGCTTTTTTTTTAATTGCCTGTCTTAATTTGTGTAGAAACAGATATGCAAAATTGCAGATATTGCAATAATCTTTTTTGCTGCAAATTTGTTTCCTTTTTCAATAAATGGTAGCATTTTGGGAATGCAATTTTTTAATATTAAATTGTTTATAATTTTTTTGTGACTTATGCAAGGAAATTAATTTTCCAATTATCCTGTTTATTTGAGTTTACTATAGTACCCAAGTTTCTATGGACCAGGCATTTTTCTCAAACTATCAGGTACACATAAACTGTAAAATGTGTCTTGTTAAATTTTCCTTCCTAATTACAATCTGTCATTTAAGATTGAAGAAAATCTTCAGCCTTCACCTGTAAATTAAACAATATGTAATGCATGAAAGTGTAATCTTGGATTACTTTCATATTTGATTAGTTTTAATGCAGTATCTGCTCCTCATAAATTTTAACATTTTTTTGAAATAGAAATAACATGTTAATTTATTAATAATCAAAAATGTGATGTTTAGTTTGGTTTGTTTATAATTAGTTAAACTAAACTCTTATTGGCATAAATTAACAAAATGGTTTACAAAGAAATTATTTGTTAATTTAGTTTAACAAGTTTTTTATCATTTAATATTTAATTTATAAAATATTGTTGCACATTATTAGTATAATAATTTATTGCATTGTATTGTGCAATTTATTTTATTGCAATATTATATTATACTGTGTAGTAGTAAATTTTATATTTTGAAGTAATATTCTATGATTTTATGTATTTTGTACTTATCTGCATTAAAAATCAGTTATAAAAAATAGAAAAATTTTATCAACAAATTTTTAGTTTTCATAAAATCTAAAAATTTTCAAATCTTTTTTAAATAAATAAATATTCATAGTTTTATTTTCCATTTGAAAAAATAACTATACAGGAAATATTATTTTTATAATGTTTAACTGCCATTATTTCTCAAATTTTGACCCTTCTTTTGAAATTCAAACTTGGTAGCATATGCTTTGAGAAACTATTAAAAGCATTTGGAATTCTTGTTTGCAGTTCAACATTTGATTATCCAAGCCCAGTAACAAAACATTTTATTTTTGATACGCCATTGATTTCTTTTGGGGATATAAGATCCAGTGACCTTGGAGGCCATTATTATAGGGCTGTACATTCTGATCCATTTTTCCTCATATGTTTCTTGTAAACATGCTATTCTTGAATTATGTGCAGGGAATCCATCTTGTTCAATCCATATGTCGTTTTGTAGATTTTCTAATAAGTGTGGCAGCTCATGTCATATTCCTAAATATCTCAATATCAGTCATAGGAAAACTTTACCCTGAAAATTGCATAAAAAATTGGTAGAATCAGATTCCATTAGAAAAATAATACACTTCCATTTGAAAAAACAAAATTGAAGTATGTGCTGTGCAAGAGGATGTGCAGAGAAAATTATTAATGACTGACTGACCGTTACATTTTCTTTCCTAATTAGAGTTTTTAGTTTTCACATATACCCAATAGTTTGAGAAAAATGTCTGGTCCATAGAAACGTGGGCACTCTATACTATAATAGTTTAGTCAATTTTAATTTCATTTCTTGTTTATATGCAATACATATGCAATCTACAATGCATTGTCTATTCTGAAGTTAAAAGAAATTGTTTAGAAACAAATTTGCACTTTTCCTATTTTGAAATATTCTCCAATGAATGCAGATTCAATTAATGAGCTAATTTTTTTGGAATGCATTTAGCTGCACTATGCAAGACATTAATGTACTGTACCATTTTAAGCACTTTGTCCATTAAAGAGGAGGAATCTTTAAAAGGAGGAAAAATCTAACATATAACTTCATCTGTAAACATTTAGCTCCATGTATCTTTTGTATATCTTGTACCACATCATGTTTTTACATCTTAATGTTCATAACAATCTTTAAATATTTAAATTTGAATTGACTGCATATATTAGTTCATTTTAATAGGTGATTATAAAAAATTACCTATTTGGACTGTTCTGTTGAGCATCTTCAAAATCTTCAAATTTTAGTTTTCAATTGAAGTTTATTGTATAAAGTTTCAAAGAAAATCCAGCAGTATTTTAACTTAATTTATTTGCTTATTCTATAATTTAAATCTTTCAATTGACATAGTGAATTCACTGTAAATATTTGTTTGCATTAAAATGTTCTGTTGATATTTTATAATCTATCTTTTAACTGGAAATAATTAAAATCTGAAATTATTGATAAGCTTCAGTGTAATCTTGATTTTAAATTTGTTTAGATTTTTTTATAAAAGAATATTTTTTTGAATATCAAACAACTGTATTTTTTAATCATAGTTGCTAAAAGGAATATAGAAAATTTAGTCAGTTTTCAAGTGTTGATTTCTGGTCTTTTGTAAATTTTGAATTGATTATATTCAATTTTTCTTTCCAGAAAAATGTTACAGCTTATATAAATGTACCAAAAAATGCAACTGCAGAAAACAAAACTTGTGATACTTTAACATTACATTTCAATGAAAATGTGTTTGTTATTAATTTTAAAAATGAAAGCAATGAAATATCTGCAACAAATTTCAGCCTGTTTTACGTCGTAGATGAAAAAGACTTTCCTGGAGCTGAAAAAGAATACAGTAAGCATTTTAAAAATTTTAATTCGTGCAGTTTTTAGTTTTTTACAGTTCAAATTAAAATAAATATTTTTGTTAGGCAATGGCACAGTAATTGCTTCAAATTTGACTCAATTTGAAGCTCCTACTGGAAAATCATATCTGTGCAAAGTGGAAACAACAATAAAAATGAGTGGCGGTGTCACTTTGTCAATGCAAGATCTAAGAGTAGAAGCTTTCAGAAATAAAAGTGGTGACAGTTTCTCTGATGGTAAGTTTTAAATAAATTCTAAGTTTTTATTTCCTTGATTCAACATAAATTGCTCTCAGAAATATTAATGATTTGAACATATAGTTTAGGATTTTTTTTAAAATTTTAAGATGATGCTTAATTTGATGTTTTAAAGGAAATTTTCTCTAGTTTCATTAAATTGTTTAGATAAGTTGCTAGATTTTAATTTTTCATATCTAATTCCAATTAAACATGAACAAATTATTGATTAATATTTTATTTCAATTTGTCAACAGAAATCCCATTTTTAAATCAACAGTTTATCTTCCTTTTTAAATTGATCATATGGCTCTGTGATTAAAAATTATCACTTTGGAAGATTGGGCTTCAATTTTGGGTTCTATCTATACTTTACTTTTTTCAGTTTAGACTTAGTCTGTTGAAGCCATCCTTCAACCTTAGTTTACCCTACCATAGGTATTTACCAACCTCTGGTGAACTCTAAAACCTGCCAAACATCCTGTGATTCAAATGGCATAATTCAAACTAACATAATCTTACCTGGTAAAATGATTAATATCTATTTAGAAGTGTTAACTGCTTAATATAATAAGAAATTTCATAAATTTTTTAAATTTTCTTTTTAGTATCAATCCATTTTATTGCTTTAGAAAATATCTAAAAATTTGTTCATTAAATAAACTTAATCTGGCTATAATCACTAGGTTGTACAATAAAATTTGAGTTTTGAAATGGCTTTTCAGTTTGAATCTATCAATATTATTCAATGAATAATACTTTTTACAGTTGAGAAGTGTAGGTTTCTAATAAGTCTAATGAAAAAGTATATATTCAATTCTATTCCTAATTCTTGAACATTTAATGTGGAATTTTCTTAACTGTTTTTAAAGTTCAAATAGATTTATTCAAAAATTGCTATTTTATATTTGAATACTTTGAATAAATAGTTTTCAAAGTAAAATTGAAAATTGTCATGAAAATTTAATTCAACTGGGGTTTAGTCAAACATGTAAATCAGCAATATGCATAATGCTTCTAAGTTCATCCTGAATAATTTTCTTAGGCATATTTCTGCTTAAAGTTAAGATTTGACAATTGATAAAATAATAATTTGAAATGTTGGTAAACAATGTTAAATAACAAATGCAGACAGTTATTACATTTCCACAATTCTCCAGCATTTGGCAAATCTTTTAAGAATTAAAATTGTCTTGACAACTATAAAATTTAACCTTTTTTTTTTTATTATAAAAACTTCTTAAATTTATTTTTAAGATTTTATTTTTTTATATAAAATATTTCAGATCAGATTTTTTTTTTCTTTTTGAATAGCAAAAGAATGTTCTGGAGATGAGAAGATCAATGATATTGTTCCAATTGCTGTTGGATGTGCCTTGGCAGTTCTAGTAATAATAGTATTGATTGCATATTTGGTGGGACGTCAGCGTAGCCGTCAACAAGGTTACCAGTCAGTCTGAGGAGGCAGAATTTAGGTGTACAAAGTGTAAACTTAGGTGGTTGACTGAAGGCACAATGTGCTTTATAAAGCAGAATATTAAAACAGGGTTTTGTCTCTACAAAAGCGCATATATACACATATTTAACAATAGAATGATTGATTAAATTCTTTCTTAGTCTGAGGGCAAGATTTTTTTAGATATCAGATGTTTTTGGAAACCTGGATCTTTTTTCTGAAAATCCCAATATTTTGTTTAACTTCTGATTTTCGTAGCTTCATTTAAAAATTTTAACTTATGAATTCTCAACTTTTTCAAATTTAAACATGTATATTTAATAAATTTTTACTTCCTGAATTGCCCTTGTAAATTTTGTCTAATAAAAATAGTTTCAATGTTTTATAAATTGTCTGGCTTATTTTTACAAAAGATTGAATTTTATTAAGGAACTTAGTAGTTCAAAATTATTTTCTGACCAAATTTATTGTCTAAATACATTTGTTAGCAAGAAGCACATAATAGATATCATATGATTTTTAAATTAGAAAGATAAAATAGAAAAAATCTAGATCCATTTATAGAATTATGTAGATAATCTGTTTTAGGCGTTTCTAGATAAAAATTTATTTTCAAAAGGAATTAACACACATATATATATATAATAAGAAATTGCACTAGCATTTAATTCCCAGTTTAATATGCCCTTTTATAAGAGACTGAACTAAAAACCGATTTAAGCTGTACAAGTTAGGTCACCAAATATAGGTCAAAAGCTCAGCATCTGTTTTGGATATGAAAAATGAAACTCTTAATTTGTACCTTTTCAACTTTGTAAGTTCACTAAAATCAATATGAACAAGCTTTCGTTGGATTATTAAAAATTCAGATTTAATGTTGCTAATATGCACATTTTTTAATTACAGCAGATTTTTTAGTCTGAGCTTGATAAAATTTGGCAAGCTCATGCATTGATTAGTAACTTCATTTTACGATACTGTTAGAGAACCTCTACCAATTTAATAGTTTTATAACTGATGAAACATAGGTCATTTGCATCTAATGCAATTTGATGTAAATCGGACACCAAGCCAAAAAATGGGACGACTTAGTTTTTATTACTCGTATCTATTAATTATTAAAAGGAAAATGTTACTGGAATATTTTAACATATTTAGATTTTTTTCTGTATGATTCAAGTGAGAAAGTGGGTGTTGTCAAATTTAATCAGTCTAAATAAATTGTACAAATAGTGGCATTTTTATTTTGGCCTACAATGTAATAAACCAGTTATGGTCAAATTCCAATTAAGTTTGACGTCAATGTCCACGTGATATTTCGAAAAAAATTGATACGTTTGGCATTCGCTAAATATTGTTTATCAAAAGTATGGAAGATATCCAGATTTAATCTATGACAAATACTTCAAAATAATTCTTATCCGTTAAGCAGTTTAAATCTGTTTTTAAAGCAGCTGTTTCTATAATATAAACGCTGCAGACAATTTTTTGTACGTAACTTTTGATTTTATATTTTATGTATGCAATGCAGGTGATTAAAATTTTTTTAACCAACCAAAAATTCAAATGCTACTCTTAATTTGGGATTCCTGGTTTAAAGGTTGGAATTACGATATTTCTGAAGATATTAGGATATATCCAATTTTTTATAACTGGATTAGAATGTTATAAAATTGAACTTAACAAAATAAACATAATTGGACTTTAGCTTGTACTTGCGTATAAACAATGGAAAATTTATTCTTATCGTTATCATTTTGAACTTCCTCTGTTTTACTCTAAATATTAGATTTTACAAATCAAAACAGCAGTCGTGGAATGTATGATTGGAAATTGTTTTTCAGAATGCATATTTAACTGTTCTTAAATTCAGATTGTTAGCTTTGATACTGAACATCATTATTAAAATTTCAACTAATTTCTTATCTATATACAGTATCTCGATTCGTTCAACTTTATGAACTCCTTCAAGCAGAAATCTATATAGGATATTGAAAGCAGTGCAGTAAACAATAATTGATAAAAATGGCGAAATTATGAAACCTTGTCCGCAAATTTTTATATTTGAGTGCCCCATCGTGTTATTATTACTTTATGGCCAACATCTACCAGTGCCAGAATTAGATAAGTGGTAGAGACCGTAGCAACTCAATAGTAATGGTATAATTTTGGATCTGTTTCCACGAGATTAATACCTGGATTCGTTTCTCAAAACCTGCAGTAATTTAAAATAATGATGTATTATAACTGTTAATGGCTTAGTTAAAATGAAATCATTTAAATCAAAGTATACTAACCTATACTATATATAATTACTTAAGTATCAAACTATATATAATGTGATTTCGTATTTTATCGGGCAAGATAATTTGTCCCGACGGCCGTCTATGCTAATTCCACTTTGAAACTTCTAAAGATATTCGAAGTGTCACATCAGTAGAACTAAGAGCTGTATTTTTTGATGAATAGTTTTCTACATAGTACTAAGTGTTAAAATGATTTTAGAATACGAAATTAAAATATTACTAAAAACTTCTGGACACACTAGCACATTTCTCTTGGTCGTATAATAGTGGTCTCAAACTGGCTGTCGGCATCCGGCCTGCAAAGCAATTTTGTACGGCCCGCGATGTTATAGCAATTTAAATAATGTTCGGAAATTACGATGTTTTAAAGCGTACTGTATTCAGCCTATGCTATCAATAAATACTGTCGATAAAATTTTATTTCGAATTGTGTTCGGCCCGCACGCAATTTGAGTGAGACCATTGGTATAATGCATAATGCTAGGGAATTTTTATGAAGATCTACAAACAATACGTTGATAAATCGCAGAGCCGAATATTGTTCTACGCTTTTGCACGTCGGTATTGTCTTGCTGCATTTTCGTTCCGTCTATTAAGAGGAAGCTTTCATTTTTAACTGAATAATACTCTGCAGATTGACTAATGAAAAATTTCCCTAATTTATAGCTGCTATCCTGTCTAGGAAATTTTGTAAAAATAGATAGTTAAAAATTAGCGTAATTTTTTAATCCGTGAAAATTATATAATGAAGTGTATGTATAGAATATCGAATTTTGTAAATTTTCTAATAGGTAAAGATTGACGTAATACACGATCAAATTGCTTGTATTTAAAATTTTACAATAATAGTTATGTACAGTCGGTTGCAAAAAGTTTTGTACCTAAGCGGAAGGTGTTCGGCTTCCTTCCAATACTTCAAAGCAATG
>WUQG02436037.1:0-13948 GCA_011317285.2 Androctonus mauritanicus
GACCCGGGTTCGAGTCTCGGTCCCACTCCTTGAAAATATTTATCATGGGGTCCGGGCCCAGCCATCGATCCCCTTCCTCCACAATCCGGCTGACCCCTCCGCAGGGGTGGGCAGCCTGTGGAAGGGCTTGTTTCGCCCGCCACTTAATACTCTTACTGAGTGGAAAGTGGCGTCATCTATTGACTAAAAAAACGACTACTTTACGGCATGACCATCCAGCCGAACCGTATCGTCTAAGTGGAAGGCTGAAGCATTTCAGGCAGCCATAAGATAAAGCGTTGATTTGCTATCTGGAGGATCCGAACTCCACATCTCCATACTTTTTTCGGTATTAGTTCTGTATTTAGCATAGCTATCCAACCGGACCCATACTACTGAAGTCACTTTTTCATTTGATGGCAAATCCCATCACAAATGTCAGCTGCTGAGGACGTTGTAGTAATTTTCCGACTAGTAATCGCCAGTTGGAAGATGATGAAAAAGAGATAAGACCAATGCTACAGATTCAACTCAATAGTACTATTTGGTTTTACTATGCGTATAAAAGATAAAATCGAATACTGAACACTATAATAAATATAAAAATGACATTGGTTAAAAATAGAAAATTCCGAAAAATTGAAATTGTAAATTTCTTGCCTCCCTTTAAAATATAGTGTCCAGAGCAAAGTCACGATTGTTTCTAATTCATGTATTATAAATAATTAAAAAATGTATAATTAAAACATTCATTGCTTTTAAATAGTTTTAACATTTTCACAAAATGAAAATGGATTTTATAACCAACCTAAAAAATTAAAACAATTCACAATCAAATCATATATTAAGAGTGTATTATTACTATAATTTATTATAAGTATATTAATAAATAATAATTATTAAATATTTTATTTACATTTGAAGTCACATGACAACGATGTGATTGCTTATATATAAAAAACACTGACAGTAGCCCTGATCAGAGATTTGTGTCAGACGTCTGAATTTCTAAATATTGCTATAAAGGGGCGTCGTCTTTAATATATATCAGTCGAATCATGGCATCGGTAAGTAAATTTAAAAACTCGTTTAGTCTAGTTTTTATAGGTTTTTGTAATGTCCATATTATTGGAAGCAAAATGATTAAAACACATCAATTTTACAGTCAAAAAATGTTTTGCAAAATGCTACATGTTCTGATTATTTATATTTACTTCTTAAAACAAGTGTTGTTGGTCAATTATTTAAATACAGTTATTCACTTATTTGCTTACTTTTATTTATACTATATTATTTGAAAACATTCACAGTAGATATTGCTTTACATGCGCATTACAGGAAGTTTTTAAATTAATAACCTGAAAAATTTTTGACTCCTGTTAAGTTCTGTATAATGTGCACTTATCATTAACAGAATAATTTATTTCTTATGATGTTTACATTTGAAAGTACCAAATGATAAAATTGTTGGTTTCAATAATATGTCTAGTATTTATTTAATTAAACAAATACAGGTGTTATATAGTTGATGAATATGTAGATTTATTCATAACTAATCCATATTACATTTATAAAACAAATTCAATTCATCTATATTAATTATAATATAAATATAGTTTTCAAGTTAAGACATTACATACACTTGATTTTTTTTGTTTGAAACAAGATGATCATGTCTATTAATCAATAACATCTAACATGTTGGTAGCTGTGAAAAATTCTTTATTTAGCAGTTGTTTGTGCTAAATTTTTGTACTAAAGGCAGTTTTGAAGAATTTTATAAAAGTTATGAGATGATGATCATGATTGTTATAGTCTATAACAACTTAAATACTGTTTAAAATCTTTCAGTTTAGTAATATAAATTAATTTGCTAAAGTAAGCTATTGCCTAAGAATGAGAATTCTATCCTATATTTTTAATAATGAGAAATTTTTCATTATAGTCATTTTCCACTGGATATTTGAAAGCTGGATGCTTATTTCAGAATATTTTCGTATAAATCATTAAAATTAGAATAAATCTTAATCATTAAATCATCATTCTCAAAATAATAATAAATATAGTATATTAATATCTAACTTGAGATTTTGGTAGCTTGCTTCATTTTTAAATATTGAACTTTTTTACATACATATTAATAATAAATTGAACTGAATTTTAATTCAAACTGCTAAATTAAACTTGAACAGAATGCAATTGATGGCTATATTTAAAAAATTTTTAGACATTAAACTTAAAGTATCTACAAATATAGATTTTATATAAACATGGTAATTAATTATCTAAGATAATCACTAAAATTAAAGTCTAATGTCCATAAGGTTATCATTTTTGAAACTTTAACATTATATATATGCTTTAAATTTTGACATGACATTGAGTTCAAAATACAGTTCTAATCTGAAAGTTATACTCGTGATTATAAAACTATATATTACTGCTGATAAAATTATTTTTGGAAATTGAGAATTTAGTCTACATTTAAGGTCATATAATTTTTTTCTTTTTTGATTTGAAAGCAAAATACTTTATTTAAATTTTATAGATACATGAATTTCAAGTGGATATGTCATGTGAAGGATGTTCTGGAGCTGTGAAGAGAGTTCTAGATAGGTTAGGTAAGTCTAAACAATTAACCAGATTATAAAATTGTCTGAACTTCAAGGGCAATCAAATAAATTATTTCAATAGTAGAAATAATTTTTTATAACAAAGCAGTTTTTTAAAATTAAGTTATGAAACCACAATATTTTTGTATATATTATATTTTCATTTGTTATAATTTATTTTTTGTAAAGAAAAGAAAATGTAACTTCAGTTAGTTTTAATGTAGCTAAATATGTAAAGTTTTTGTTTGCATGCATATTAAGTTAAAGTAAATACTGAAGTTTTAATAAATTATTTTACACAAACATATATACAAATTAAAATTCCAAAATGATCTAGGAAAAATCATGACATGATTTGTATTCCTTAAGATTAAATCTTGAATTGCAGTATCAAGTTTCACAATGCCTTTTCATACCAGCCATAAGATTGTCAAAAAGTTCTGATGGTATTAATGATCATTCATACAAAAGAGCAATCAAACTCAATAAGACTTCTGAGAAACAAACTACCTTCCAAGAGCATCCCATGCAGTCAGATTTAGATCAGGAGTTTTTGTCCAATTGAATTTATCAGTTCTTGTGGGTAAATATCTTGAAGAAAATACCTGTGTCTGTAAGCATTATCATTTGCCAATATGAATTCTAGACACATTTGCAGTTGCAAATGGAAAAACACATGCTTTAAGCATCTAATCTCTATAATAATGTCATTTCAGTATGCCTCCCTCAAATATGTTGAATCTTATATAAGCAGCCATCGATAAAGATTCTTGTCAATAGATCTCCACTTAAAATATTAAAAAAATTGATCATTTTATATGGTTAATGTCTTGTACTACATTCTTCAACTTTTCTCCATATGTTAATGTCCTAAGTGGCATGTTAATGATACTAATTCCAAAGTGCCCTTTTTCTGATTTGGGATATACAGACTTCTGGTCTTCTAGTTTTATTTCTTGCCTGAACTAAGCTTGAATTGTGTATTTTGTTAAAACCTTTTGGTCACAGTTTGCCTTAATTTTTCTTTTGATGGATTCAAGTTCAGAAATGAATGGAGGATGGGTGTACCTCTATTATGCTTATTGGTTATTTGCAGATAATGATCTGCTTGTCTTATGTCATGAGGACAGTCTTCAACAATCTTCTAGCAATGATCTTTGTATTCTGAATCTATTTTCATAGCCTTTGATATTATCATTCCTGAAACTTCAATTTCCTAGCCATATTGGTTTGATTCAATCCCAATCTGCATCTAACCTATAGAACACCATTACAAAGAATCAGCTGAATGATGTTTGTTAGACATTTTTTAAGATTTGGCTATTGCAAAATTATAGATAAAAGTTCCAAAAAAAAAAAAAACTACCGGTAGATCTCTTGCAGCACTGCATTGCTGACAGCATATGATGATTTTAATCTTACTTGCATATTCAGCATGCTTTAAATACTACTATATATTTTCAGATTTCATATTTAAGTATCACAAATATTTTTTCTAATATTTTGTTTAATTTTTGTTCTCCAGTCTATTTTATTATGATGATAATTTAAGCCAATGAATTGTGTGCAATCAAAATTTAATTATGTCTATAATAATTACACATTGATAGATTAGTGTAATTTCTCAACATTGTAAGTATCCTTAAATTTAATAAATATTCATATTTAAACTATTTTAATTAATTAACAGTTTGAATACCCCTAAGAAGTTTATTTATACAGATTAAATTACTTATAGTATTTTTTTTATTTTATCATTTGCAAGATGCTTATACTTTAAGATCTGATTAGCTGAAGGATAGTTCAATATGATAAATTTTACTATAAATGACATAAATGCATTTTTAATTAAGCAGGAGGATGATTTCTGGAATATTTTTTTCCCCTTAAAATAACATTCAAAACATGAAGAAAATTACTGAATTTGAGATTTCTAATTTAATTATAGTATATATTTAAAACCATGAAAGAAATTCCTTAAAAGTAAATGTGTAATTCACTTACCTATGCAAATAACCTATTTTTTCTCTATAAAAATTTTTTTAAACTTTATACAGTTCCAGATAGTCTATATAGCTGGAATTCCCTATATTTTAAAGACCTAAAAAATATAAAGTTTGATCATTTTTCAGATAAATTAGGCCATTGAACAGAGGAATAAAGTACCAATTTTAATTATTCTGTCCACTGGCATAATAAAAGAAATAAGAAATTTTTAGACTTTGTACAAGATTATGTAAAAAGTACAGGTATTCTCCCAATTTACATATGGAAAATATTTTATAGAAAATCAGATATAATTTTTTTTCTTTTTTCAATTTTATCAATGTCTACTGCATTTATAAGTTACAGGTGTGAACATATTAGTTTAATATTTAAAATCAAATAAATAACATGAATTTTTAAATATCTTATTACTAGTATGATATTATTCCAGCTGGCTTTGCACCTCTTTCAATTAAGGAACAATACAGCAATATAATAATTGTGTATGTGCAAATTATGATAGTCTACTTAGCCTTAAAAATAATTTTTTTTTATAAAAATCTTGATTTTAAAAACTTTATGACTTCACAAAATATGGTAACCTGTATTTTGTATAAGTCAATAAAAAAAAACTTTGGTCTCAATAATTTGCATTAGTTAGGGAATACTTGCATAATTTGCATAAGCCAAATGTGACATTTGGCTTATGAGCTAAGAAAGAAAAATTTTGAAAAGCTGAATCTACATGAAGAGTTATTGATTGGATATATATTAAGAGAGCTACTGTTTATCATTACTTCAGTTTCAATAAATGAATTTTGTGTAAAAATCAGACATTTACTATTATTGAAATGTTATTTGTCACAATTAATTATAATCAATTTTTATATTTGAAATTAGCATTTTTTAATGGAAGACTTACATTATAATTAGTTAATTATATCTTTGAAAAAATTATTTAGCAAATTATACAATTTTTAATTTGTCATCAAACATGATATCATTTTAACTAATTAAAAAATAAATCTGATTTTCAAATTTTTGATAAAAGTTTTAAATATTGTTTAAGTGCATTTAGATAAAATTTCTGTAGTTCATTTAACATAATTGTTTTGCTAATGAGAATTAGTTTCTTCTGTTGATTTATAACAAGTAAACTTGTTTATAAAACTTTGAACTGATAAAATAAATGAAAAATGCTCTGTTACATACAGATAAAGGTAAAATGAAATAACAGTCCTGGCAAGATATGAGAAAAACAGCTTCCAGATTTAATACAATGAATATTAATAAAATGTAGATTTCAGAAAATGATTTCCACCCACTCCAGAATTCACTAAATTCATTTTAAAACAATTTGTTCTAGACCAGGGGTTGGCAAACTGCAGCTCGCAAGCCACATTTGGCTCTGAAATAAAATCATCATAATTTCATTTATAAAATTTTGAAATCACGATTATGTGAATAAAATTCTTTAATTTTTTTATAGGTCTCATAAATCTTTGTGATACAAAGATGTGCAAAATATGACATCAGGGAGGGGATGGTTGAGCACATGATAGGCAGGCAGCCAAACCAAATGACTAAAAAATGAGTGCATGGATACATTTTTTGTGTTTTTTTTTGTCATTTAAAGTAATATTTAAACAAGTTATATTATAACTTGTTTAAATATTACTTTAAACAAAGTACTTTTTTTACTTTTTACTTTTTTTTACTTTTTTACTTTTACTTTTTTTACTTTTTTTTTTTTACAAATAGGGAAAATTTAGTTATAATATAACTTTAAATTTTCCCTATTTGTAAAAAAAAATTATGGCTCATGAATAATTTAAATTATTGTGAGGAACATGTTTGGCTCTTCCATCTCAAAAGTTTGCTGACCCCTGTTCTAGACCAGCAGTTTTCAATTGATGCATTGCAGGAGTTTGAGGAATAAAAAATTTTTGTATTTATGAATATGGCCACCATGATTTACTGATGGCTCTGCAGTTGTTCAGATTTCTATATATTTTATATAAATGAAATAAATATATATGCTTCCCGCATAGCATTCATATATAGGATATATTCTGAATGCTTTTGCAAAAGCAGAAATTTGATCTGATTTTACAATTTATATTGCCTCATGCTTAACATAAACTAATTTTAGGTTAACTTAACAATCAAGAAAATAGTGAAGAAAGTAATAGACATGAGAAAGATAAATTAAACATAGTTTTATGGCTACTTTAGAAATTGTTTTTACTAAATATTTTTGATTTTAAATTAAATTTTGAATAATTATTTGTACTGAGTTAACAGCAGAGAACCTTCCAGTTGAATCTCAACATGAATATTGGTCAACTTTTATAGCAGGTTATAAAAATAGTTTCCATCAAATATATCCCTATTGTTGATTTGACATCATAATTCAAATGAACATAATCTTCATCAGATTTGTTCTTGATAAAGAATTAAATGGTTTGATAGTTTAGAGTTTCATCTTTTTCAATTAGAATATTAATTTATTTGATATTTCAATATGATTGTGTTGGGACTGCACTTGATAATTGCTGCAAAATCTAGAATCTAACAAGAACAATGTGATATTCCAAATGCTACTTGACATTTGCTGATGTGACAGAGAGCTGAAGTACAATGCCAGTAATTAAAGCCTTTGATGTGCATCTTATAATGAAAGTGCTTTTGAAAGACAGTTGATATTTAAACCTCTGCAAGTATCTCCAGAATTCATCAAACTTATCAATTTTTTTGACATATTCATTACTTATCTTTTCACAATATTGACTATAGTTGATTTTGAAAAGCCTAAAATTACTTTTGTTAAAACTCCATGATGGTTATTCAAAATTACATTCATCTAAAAAACACCTTTCTACTTCTTATATATTATATTAGCTACTTATATTTTTATTATAATAATAGAATAACTGCCTGTTTATGGCAGCCATCCTAAATCCCAGAAAATGAGTGAGCTCCTGAAAATTTGCAGTACTTTCAGATCATCCATAAGGATTGGGATAATATTTCTAGAACAATATAATAATATCATTTTTGAGGTCCTGTTAAGTTAGTACAATACCATTCAATATTCAAAACTCAAAAATTTACAGAATAATTAATGTATGATTTTATAAAAAGTTCAGGGTTAATATGAAGAAGAACTTATTTAATTTAAAAGAAAAAAATATGCATCAATAAAAATATAATTTTTGAAACTGGTTAATATGAAAAAAACTGATTTCCAGCTCTTGAATATCTTAGATTCTCCTATATAGCTCATAGAGACATGAAGTTTGGTTGTGTTATATATAAACAAATAAATTAGATGGGATATCCAGTGTTATCAATACTTTGAAATAATTTATAATTATTTTATAAAATATAATGCCCTTTTCCATTTGAGCCAAGTTTCAAAATAATTTTGATGATGATGATAAAAGTAATGAACAAAAAAAATTCTACCAAACAGAATTTAACATGTGCCCATATGTATTAAATATTTATTTTAATTTCTTTTCATATTCCACAAAAATGGAAACCATTGTTTTTTTGACATTTTAAGAACAATTTTTTTCTATTTAAATGTATGTTCTACTTATGGAATATTATTTTGAGTTATTCAAGTGTCATTCTTTGAAAGTGCTGATTACTTACAGTAGAGAATTCTGTTAACCATTATGTTGGTTCTTTAAGAATCATCAGAGCTTATGACAGTGATCATTGCTCTTTGAGGAGCAAGAATGTTTTACAAGCTTTTGATTGGATTCCTTTCACAGTAGATTTAAAGCAAAATTTTTTACAGCTAAGAAAAAGCATCCCATTATTTTAAGATAATCTGAATGAAATGCAGCAATATGCTATTGAAAACAAAACTGTACAGAATCATTACAGATTTTTCATTTTTTATGATTGGTCTGTACTATATGGATAAATTTTCCAAGGGATGGGACTTGAATTTAATCCTGTGAACTGGGAGAAAAGCTAAAAAGAAGCTGACAGTCCTGAAAAAAATCTACTAAATCTAAAAGTGCCCTAATGGCCTGGTAGGATTCTTTCCCTTTCCTCATGTTTTATATAGTCTTCTCACTTTGAAGAATGAAAGAAAAATATGAATATGTTTTTCTCTTTTCAGCATTGTTAAAAAAAAAAAAAAAAACTAAATAGAAAAGGTAAACTTACTTCAGTCTCTTTTATTGATGACAAGAATATTGAATAAATACTTGCTTCTAATTGGTTCAAAATGGCAGACAATATATGCATTTTTTTTGTTCTTAACACTATAACTGAACAAATTAATTTCACGATTTCTCTTAAAGATATTTGAGATTAAATATTTTTCTTTATCTATCTTATTCATTTTTGTTTTTTCCCCTCTGTAATGATCATTTAAAAATAATTATGAATATAGTGCAAATATGATTCAAAAGAGCATCTTTTTTATGAGATAAAAGGAACTAAACTATTTTTATTTTATTTAGGTGATAAAGTAAACAAGATTGATATTGACCTTACCAAACAGAGAGTTTATGTAGAATCTGATTTGCCTTCTGAAGAATTGCTGGCAACAATAAAAAAAACTGGAAAAACTTGTTCCTACATTGGAGTAAAATCTTAAGTTTTGTAATTTAAATGCATTATGTAAAAAATTTGTTTAAAGAATAACCTTTGTTATTGTCTTGAAAATTTTTGTAATTATAATATGGCATGCAAAAATTAAATGTAATTTCAGACAAATTTTGTTGAATAAACATTTTAATAAATATAGACAATTCCTATGTAGACATATATATTATATACACTTTTTGACATTGCAGAAATAAAATGCTTGATATCAAAGTATGATATGTCAAATATTGCTTTTTGTTGCTTTGCTGATAATTCTGTTAAATTTGCAAACAAAATATGCACCATCATGCAGCACCATTAATACAGAAATTATACATAGCTATAAAAAAGTGCATGAATTTTTTAATGACAAATCTATTATAAAAAAAAAATTTTCAGCTTCATGAATAAAATGGAAGCAATTGATGACACATGCACACAATTTTCATTCCATAGATTATGGTAATTTTGAATTAAATATGATATATATATATTGATTAAAATTCAGAAATTGCTTTATAATTATAACAAAGTAATCTTAGATTTTTTTGATCACAAATGTTAAGCTGAAATGGTATTGTCTAATACCACCACAGCTTTAAAAAGTGATACACACAAATAGTTAAAATTACAAATCTAGATTTAAATCTAATGGTTTACATGAATATTTTAGAAATTTGAGCCATCACATAAACATTCACATATATTTTAAGTGCAAGATCAATTTCCTATCACAGACTACTAGTATATTTTGCATTTACAGTATTCTTATGTATAACTACCATAATAGATTATTGAAGTACACTTGCGGTTAATGAGTATCTTAGTGCAATGTTCTAAAGCAATTTGTCATATGAAGAAAGAAAGAAATTATACGTAGTATATACCTATAGATATACATTTTGTTTTTTATCACCTGAGACTATGACAAATAGTCAACTAGGACCATGTTTATTCTCAAATGTAATTTCTGTAAATTAATTTAGATTTTTTTAAAACGAAAAAAAATATTCTGATGCTAATATTATATAGATGGAATGTCAAAAATAGATAAATTAGTCTATTATTTAAATTTTGTTTTTAAATAATCATGATCCTAGTAATTAAAATTTAAGATAGCATAAATTATCATTGCATATTATTTGCAACAGTTTTTATAAATAACAATGAACAAATTATAAGTAACTTTTATATAAAAACAAATACATCATTTACACATTTAATGGCAGTATTCTTATTTAATGACCACAAGCTTGGTTTCAAAATTTTAACAAATTAAAAGTATACCCTTTATATAGATAAAAATCAGTTTTAAAAATATACAAATAAGAAAATTCTGGTTTGGAGAACATAACATGCAACAAGCTTAATCAAACCAAAATAATTTATTAAAGCACTTTCAAGTATTATTCCATCATCAGTAAACTACATACAAATTAAAAATTATAGAAATAAAATGATCATTTTATATATAAAACATAAATAAAGCAACATTTCTGAAAAAATAAAAGCAGTCCACATTGAAAATTGTGCTTCAAAAGTATTTTCATCAATCTATAGTTTAATGATGATGGAATAAAACTCGAAAGTGCTTTAATAAAAACTTACTTCGGTTTGATTAATAAGCTTGTTAATATATAAATGAAGAATTAAAAATATAAACTATATAGTATGAAAACAATTTTGTTAAAGAATTAAATTGTTACACCACACACAAATTTTAATGTAATTATCTTTGAAAAGCTAAAAATTTCTATTAATCAAGCAATGTTTTGGTCTTATATGCTGCAGAGATGATGAATGCATATTTAAAATAATAATCTTGTAACTCACTAACAAACAATTATTTTAATATATAAAGACGAAATTGAAGATTATCAAAATAGCAAAAATATAAATTATTTGCAATTAAGAAATTATTACTTTGTTACTTTTTAAGCAATGTTATATCCAACAAATCAAATCTACCAAAATAAAATTAGCAATGGGATTTTTGTTGCTTAGTTGTCATTAAATCCGTATTATAGTCAGAGCAGATTTAAATTATTGGTGTCTTTAAGCAATATTTCTGTACCCTGATCATCTCTATGCAAAAAATAAAAATCAAGAAAAGGATTTGTGATAATTATATTTACAATCAAATTTACTGTTAAAAAGAATATGCAGCTTTAAGAACACCATTTTTTGCACTTCTGGTTTGTCTATGCATAGATCTGCCTACATACTGCTTACAGTATATGCATTTTCTACATTTTAACTCCCAAAAATATTCAAAATGTATATGTTCGTGATTCTAATAATCAGTAAGATGGAATCAATAATGAGATATAATTATTAATTAGAAGTAATTTGATCTTAAATTAAATTCTCTTTTATTAATTTCTATCAACTTTCGAAATTTTATAAAGTGTACTTATTTTCAATTTAATATGTTAAGGAATTTTATAAAAAAAATAATCTAAAAAAAACCATTATTTTTGTAAACATATTAAAGCAGATTATACTTATATTTGAAAAGAAAAAACATTCCTAATAATTACTTTGCAGGGAAAAAAATTAAATATTGTCGATAAATCAAAAGGAACGGATGTCCATATTTTAAGATATAAAATTATACTTCAGTCCAAATTTGTGGTCATTTGAAATTATTATATAAAAAATAAAATTGATTTAATTATTGAAAAACAATACAAATGAATTCATAAAAGTTACTAAAATTACTAACATTTTTGGATCATAACTTATAAATTTACTATTTGATACAAAAATTTCTTATATAAGTAATTCATATTCAGTTTCTTACATAAGCAAGAACATCAATAACAATAAATTTTAGTGCAAAATTGATCTGAAGAACAAAAAACGTTATTTAAAAAAATAATAAATTTAAAACATACCTTATTATAGAGAAAAGATTATTTATAAATATATAAAATTAATTTTAAACATTAAAAATAAAAATATCTACAAATTCATATTAAATTATATATGCCAGCGATAACATGAAAATCAATTATCTCAAGATAACAATCACAGTATAAATTGTAAATAATTTTTTTGTTATTTTAATAATGTTTAACTCATTGTTATAATTGTTTTGGTTTTTAAATATAAAATTACAGATTAAAACTGTAATATCTGTGATGATCAAGTTTATTTATAATTAACTTTCATGTTACTAATTAACAAATTTCAAATTATAATTTTAATTACACAGTTTATTCTCCTATAACATTCATTTTCTCCAATATGGTTAAAAACTTCATCCTTAATTCTTATAACACATTAAAATTATTTGATGAAAATTACAGTTTCAAAGTCTGTACTCTCTAAATTTATAAAAATTTTCTGATAAAAATATAAAAGCAATTACTGTGTAGCTAACTTCAGTCAATTCTTTAATTATCCATTCATCTGCTATATATTTATTATTTGTCTACCATAATAATCCAAACTGCAAACTAATAATGAATAAATAGTAAAATATAGTCTATTAAGAAGTTTAGAGAGAACTATGTAAGAAATAATCTTCAAATGACAAGTTATATAGACCCATAAACAGTTTTGTATAACAATGCTTCATGTGATGGGAATTATATTAAAAAAAATTTCACATGTTATCAGAAAATAAACTGTATTTTTATTTAATATAAATAATAATAATTATTATTATTATTTAATTCTTATAATTTTTTTTAGTTAGAAAAATATCTGAAAATAATTTTTTAAATTAAATGAAGATCATTTTATGTTTCATTCAGTATATTTATATAGAAAGAATTTTAGTTACAAAC
Source organism: Androctonus mauritanicus (assembly GCA_011317285.2). NCBI lineage: Eukaryota > Metazoa > Arthropoda > Arachnida > Scorpiones > Buthidae > Androctonus > Androctonus mauritanicus. The sequence goes on from WUQG02436037.1 coordinate 12,983, forward strand.
AGATGAAATCATACATCATCAAACATTTTGATTTTAAAAAAATTACATATTTTTTAAATTAAAATTAATTGCTTATACTATAAATATATGAACAGATAAAGTATATTATTTAGATAAAATCTGATACATTTTATAATCTTAAAAATTGATATTTGAAAATATCAAAATATTTAAATAGTAAGTGGAAGCTAAATTTTATATTATATAAAATTTGACACAGTATGTTGAATTTCTGATATGGAAATTTGATAATTTTACTATAAATTCACAAACTGAATTATGCATTTTTCTTTAAAACCATAAAATTGAACAAAATAATTTAAAATTTTTGCTATATTTTAACTTAAAGTTGCTACAGTATTTTCATAAAATTTAGAACTGATTAACAAATAAAGTAAGTCAAGATGATTTTAGTTTGAATCAATTTATGAAAGACAAAATTTATTATCATATATTTAATTAATTGATTGTTTCTTTCCTAAAAGTTTTATCCCACCATGCTAATTTTTGCAAATAAATATATTTTAGTTTAGAAATGATGTAATCTCAATTAAAAAATTTTACCCTTTAGATTATAAAAACATCAAATTAACTATTTTGTAAGAGTAATTATAATAAAAATATTCCAATTGGACAATATCAATCTTCAAAAAATGAAAATACAAAAGTATATTAAAATGAAACAAACATTCTTAAACAAGGCACTCAAAAAAATAATAATATAATGACATTTTCATGCTTTAAAAAAAACAATCTTTCAAAATAAAACATATATATTTGTAAACTCATTTTATATATTCATAAGCTATATGAATTATCAAATATTTTAAAAATCTGAAAATTATTAAATACTGCAATATATATTGATGTAAAATCTGAAATTGATTTCCAAAATTTGATAGGAACGAATTACTTATTTTCCTATAGAAATAATGTTTCACTCAGTGCAGATTCATTTAATGTGGT